>JAIUZE010025601.1:0-28104 GCA_022085475.1 Heliosperma pusillum | reverse complement strand
AAAAGTCAAGAAAAGTCAAAGACGACTTAAAAGTCAAGAAAAGTCAAAGACGACTTAAAAGTCAAGAAAAGTCAAAGACGACTTAAAAGTCAAGAAAAGTCAAAGATGACTTAAAAGTCAAGAAAAGTCAAAGACCACTTAAAAGTCAAGAAAAGTCAAAGACGACTTAAAACGGGATTCTCATGGAATCTCGATGAAATTCCAAATACGAACTCGGAAATTCCAAATTCGACCCGAAACAATAAATTCTAAATTAAAACTTAAATTTGCTGAAAAGTATCCGTAAAATATTTTCACTAGAAAAATAGGGTACATTTCGGGTTGTTACAATTAGACTAGTTTTAACCCTCGTCATAATCGACCTATACCTATATTAATGAACCCATTCACCTTAGTCAAATTTAATCCTTGTTAAATCTTTTCTTGTTTCATTATTAGTTTTAGTTATTGTATCTATCTCGTCTTTAGCATTTGAACTTCTCGTCTTTGTCCGAACTACACTAGATAATAACAAAAATTAATAGCCAATCCTAACCGTCCTTTGGGTTCAACCTCCTTACCCTTCTACATTAATTAGTTTGGTATTAAGCATTATAAGTTTTGTTTGACCGAGGGAGGGCAACTAACTCCTCGTCAGCTACGCAAGTCAGACAGAAAAGGAAGAGGCTTCGTCGATAGCCTCTCCCCCTTGTCTTTGAAGTAAATCGAAGACAGGAACTTGCTGGGGTCCTACCCGCGAAGTAGTCCCTGACGTAAGAACTCAGAACCAACCCGGGCACGCTCGTCGCCCTTGCCAGCAAATTCCAGTCGATAAACCTCCTCGCCCACTCTGAATCCGGCCTTATGGCCGTCAACGGCCACATTAAAGTCTCCTCTCCACACTTTAGACCCGAGATCATGCAATAATCCTCCAAAGTGACCCCGACCTCTCCAAAAGGCATATGGAAGTCGAAGTCGTGTCCCAGTACTGGTCAAGAAAGGCCTGAATCTTCCTCGCCTTGATCGTCTTCCAATCCTTGACCAAGTCTTAAAGAGCTCCTAGCTCGACGAGGGCCCTCTCCCCGTCTGTCAGTCTCTCATAGGCCTCTATCATCGTCGCATAGCCAGAGAAGGACCGTATATTCCGAGCATCCTGCATCAATTCAAATAAAAAGTTATCATTAACATTAAATAAACGAGAAATGAAACTCAGGTGTGAAAGTCCATAGACCTTAATTAGACTCCTCTAGTTAGTTACTAAATTACTTGTTAATTTAGTATTTAATGATCTATGTAACATGCATGCAAATATAAAGACATTTATATAAAAGAAGAAATTTCCTCACATTGATATGGAAATAAAAAGGGCACAACAAGAACTCTTTCTTGTTGTTCTTGAGCTATTAATATGGATGAACAAGAATAATCTCCAAACTAGAAGACCTCCTTCAAGTTGCACCAAGATGATACCAAATAATCTACCCTTATTATTAACTAGATAATAAGATAGATAAAATACTACTAATATTAGTATATATTACTACACTTGTAATACTTAGAAAATATTAGCATTATGAGAGTTTAGTGAGAGGTTGATGTTTTAGAGAGATGTATGAGAAAATAAGCAAGACTGAACTAGTAATAAATTGAACAACAATTGTCCTATTTATGGACAAGAGGGCCGGCCCCTTTGATCACCAAGAGAGTGATTTTCTTCTTATTTTATTGACATGCAAAGTGGTGGTGTGTTGTAGTGTAAGTGATGATTATGGTGTACTTGTTATGTCACTTTCACTTGGTGACTTGTGAGTATGTATAAGAACAACCATCATCACTTCCCACTACACAACATGACCGGCCACTATGGCCTTATATGGTCCATTTTGATTTTTGATATTTGTCCCACAAATACTTATTAATCATATGCTTAATTATCTTGTATAATTAAGTGTTAATTTGATCATATAACAATTATTAGATACAAATAAATAAATAATATGTACTTAACATTTTAAGTAATATTTTACTATTATATCAATATATAATGGGTCCCACAATGCTTAGTTAATTTATTTTACAACTCCTTGTAAATATAATTAATTAATTACCTCTATCTCAAAACCTCAACTAATTTAGTAATTTAACGATTAATTACTAAGTTAAATCTTATTTAATCGTATTGAAATAAGATATAAATTTATTAGTCAATTATCGCATAATTGAAAATATTAAAAACTTAATCGAATTTGAGTTTAATCAATTTCAACAATTCAACTCTCGTACTATCAAATATATTGTAATGGACTAATTAACTGTATCATATACACAATAATTAGTTATGATTGGCATTCCATCCTTATAGTGTGAGTCGAAAGGGCTCAGTTGAATCACCGCCGTCATTACGGGACAATAACGTCCAAAAACTCAAGTCGGCCAACTTATTGATTTACGTTAATCAACTGACTATAGTATTATATATATCGTCAAAATATCCACTTATATTCCTTACTAAGATTTATTATGTGGCGCACTATTGTGGAGGACACCTACTCCAACAATCTCCCACTTGTCTGACACAAGTGTGCGTCACCAATTCTCTTGTCTCTTTATCACATCTTTCACTCAACGAAAGGTGTCTTCCGGGTCGCTGATAACATC
Source organism: Heliosperma pusillum (assembly GCA_022085475.1). Taxonomy (NCBI): domain Eukaryota; kingdom Viridiplantae; phylum Streptophyta; class Magnoliopsida; order Caryophyllales; family Caryophyllaceae; genus Heliosperma; species Heliosperma pusillum. The sequence continues at coordinate 25,467 of JAIUZE010025601.1, read as the reverse complement.
AAATTGAGTCGTGTCATTTAGGCTAATTTAGTTACTTATTAATGTTAATTTATGGGTCTTTAGTACTCCTTTTGTATTAAGTACTTCTCTTAGTCTTTTGTTGTAATTTCATTTAATTAGATTATTTTGGAAGGTGATTGATGTTAAGAATTGAAATGTATGCCAATAAGGTGTACATTTGTGAGGTTTTGGTTGTTGTGTGTTATTTTGAAAGCATTGGCATGCAAAAACAAGACTAAAAATGAAGATTTGAAGTATCGATTTTCCAAGGGTCAACTTCAAACGGTTATATCTTGAGTTCTAGAGCTTGTATTGATGTAAGGCCAAGTTTAGGTGATAGCGTATCCTCTTAGCTTTCCAACGGTAGGTCGCATGCCCAAAATGACCAAGAAACGAGAGAGATATGGATCTCGCAAAAACAGGCTAAAACGCTGTCGGCGTCCTGTGACGCGGCCAGCGTCCTGTGACGCGGCCAGCGTCCTGTGACGCGGCCATCGTCCTGTGACGCGGCCAGCGTCCTATGATGTGGCCAGCGTTCACCGACGCTGCCAACGTCCGACACTGCTGGTACGCGACCATTTTTCCGCCTTCTTGTTCTTTGAAGCCCATTTTCTTAAGGCCCCTAGATTTTCGGACCAAGGGTATAGAAGAAGCAAATTGTAGAGAGGAAGAACACAACTTTGGAGACACCATTCCACAACACATTTCATTAGAATTCTCTCAACTTTTGTTCTTCAATTTGGCTTTGTATTTGATAAGTGAATATTTGTATGATTTTAACCCCCACTTTAGCTCGGTTTTGTATGTCATTTGTGCTTTGTTAAGCCACTTTATGAGCTTATATCGTCTTCTAGGTGAATTCCTATGTTCTAACCTGTTTTGTAGGGAAAGTGACGTTTCTACGATCTTTTTCTATATTCTCGAGCATTTGCCTAGAACCCGACGATTTGAAGAAGCAACCTTGCCCAAGTGAAAGGCATTTCAAGAAGGTTCACTAATTCAAAAGAGAGAAGAAGCAAGGACGGTTTCGTAGTTGTCGGAAGATCAATCAATTGGGCGGAAGAATTCATCGCTTTGCATCAAACCCTACCAACAAACCCGATTGTAGAAGTCAAGGGGGATGTTGGAAGTCAAGTCAAAGCAAAGGAAGATGAAACGTTAGTCAAATGCTTCCAAAAGACCACATAACCGATCGGGTAAGTGTGTACCCGATCGGGTAAGTGTGCTGATATGAGCATGACGGCTACAACTTCCTATTTTTGACGTATGTGTTTAATGCCCGACCTCTTCTCCTCGAAACCCTAATGCTATAAATAGATGCTCTAGCCCCTCATATCAAATCATCCCTTCACACAACATATCTTCTCCTCTTACATTTCTCTTTAGTTTAGTTCTTCTTCTTTCTTAGTTTAGTTTAGTTTTAGTTTTCTCTAGTTTAGTTTAGTCTAGTTCTAAGTTTCTTCAATTGTAGTTGTTCTAGTTGTAATTGGAATTCAAGTTTCCGGGTTTGCATTTCCTATTCAAGTTCTTATTCTATTACAATCTTTGCTCATCCCTTTTCGGTAATCTTTATTCTCGTCTTTACATTATAGTTTCATTTTCTTTTAGTATTTACTTTATCATGTTTATCAATCTTAGTTTTATAATCTTAGTTTCCTTTTCATTGTTTATCATGCATAAGCAGTCACCCTTCTAGGGTGTAGGATAGCCATGTTAGATTGATTAAAAGATGATAATTGGATAAAAGAAATTGTGCCTTTAAAACGTTGTGTCTATGCATGTTTCGATTGTAACGATAGTTATCGATTTTTGGCCAAAATCATTTGACTAGTATGGAATTCTTTTCCAAGGTAGACATACGAGAATTGAATAGACAAAGCATGACATGGTAGATTAAGACCTAGTAAATCGCATAAAAAGCCTGCTAGACCATCTGATCTATGATTGTAATGAACACATCATTCTTACGAACTCACAATGAATTATTTGCATATCCTAAATCCAATTTCATCAATAAGTTAATCTACATGTGTGAACCTACTTCCCTAGATTCTTTTCTTTATTGCATTGTTATTATTTAGTAATTAGTGACAAACATTTGCCAATCGTACAAGGTAGAGTTCTAACCATAACTATTCACAAGTATCTCCCGTCTCCCCGAGATCGACCCCTTACTTCCCTAATTACAATAATTTGTTGTTAGCCTAGTCTGGGTTATTTATCTTTGATTAGGGTACGCGACAACCCTGTCAAGCTCACCCAAGGGGTCTTGATGATCAATCCAAAAACAAGACAAGCATGACCCCAAGGACCCCTCAGATGGAAGCTCGAGTTACAAGGTCTAAACAACAAGCTATGACAAGCCAAGATCAAGCCAGGCCAAGCCACACCAGTGAGGAAGACAGTCCAGGGCTCAGCAACCCATGCCAAGCCCCAACACAACCCACATTACCCACACAAGACAGAAACAAAGCCATTCAGGACCAGGCAGACCAATCAACTAACCCTGCACCTAGGAGGTACACCAGGGCATCCCAACCACCCCCACCATGGCCTACCATCAAGCCAACCCTCTAAACTACAAGTTTGTCCAGGACAACCCCTTTTGAAGTCTAGAAAAAACTCATGAAACAGACACCCCAAGCTAGAGTTCAGTGAACATTAAAGCTGAGAAGGTACAAGGTCAGATTGTGGTTTCCTTTTGCTTAAAGTCAACTTGTCCTCATCCAAGGCAGGTCTTATCTAAGTTCTAATAGAGGTAGAGAGTCCCAAGGAGCAGCAACACATCCAGGCAAAGCAACAAGACAACAAGAACAACAAATTTCCATTTTAGGAAAACTCCAAAACTGCTTTATTTGCTTTTTGTTCAGTCTGTTCTTTGTGTCTTATGTCTGTACTTTATAGTTGTTGAGCTCCTCCTCTTGTAAGGCTCTTAATTAGTGTCAGTTGTAGTAGTTTAGATCCTAAGTTGGCCCTTGGATGATCTATACATCCAATGGTTCACAAGATGTCAACCTCCCTATATAAGGAGGTCTTGTATGTTGTTCTAATCAGACTTTATGAATGAATTAACTTTGAGAAATCCCTCAAATCTATCAAACTTGTGCTAAGAGCTGTAGTTTGAACCAAGCCTGATACATCTTCAAGGTGTTTGATCAGTGTCTTGTCTTGTGAGTCAAGTTATATATGTGCCTTGCTGTGGTTAACTTGCTTGGTGTTTGAGTCTAGTCTAGGGTGTTTGTGCTTGGCTGTAACACTTTAAACCTGTCTCAAGACTAGTCTTTGAGTCCCTTCTCTTGTGCATTGCTGTAGGGGAGTTTCTCTAAGTCATATCCCTTGAACTTTAGTCAATTTAAACCAATCTCTCTAAAACAGCCTCCATCTCTATTTGAGTTGTTTTCAGTTTAAGTGAACCTAGTCTAGCATCCATCAAAACTTGTAAACCTTAGTAGTTTACACTCCATAATGTAAGGCCCAAATATTCATATGGGTCAACTCGCATGGATTTTCGTGTACAATCCGATTATGAACTCTTAACGGACTGGAATGCGGCGTTTTCTACTCAACTAAACTAAATTTCATTTAACATTAATTTAAAGCCACGAAATCATAAATTATCGACTTAAAATATTTTAACCAATAAAAGTAAAAGACGAATTTATAAAATTTACGACTTTATTAAACTGCTCGTTATTATAAAATCTGGGGTGTTACAAACTCTAAGTGGGATGACAATCCCAAAATTAAACAATAATCCCAAAAATGTAAGTGTCTAAACGGCTAAAGGTAAATCATCGTAGAACGACGCTCGCTAGCTCATAATACTCTCACCCCATGTAACACCGACTTGTCCCTGTTCATTCATTAAACATGAATGTGATAGTCAGTGGGAAGTAACTCGGGGTTCTCTCAGCCATATCACATCAAAACGCACATAAGCAAGCATATAAGCATATATCATCATAGAACATATATTTATCATGCCGGATATGAGAATAGCATTACAACAATGGCAATATATATTAGTATAGGAAACACCATTCATCAACATCATGCAATACAAGACTCGGGGAAGACTTCCCTTGGCAACCATATAGAACATTAAGGGCTTGCATCTCACCATTAGCGACATATGCTTGAGAAGGTTGGGGACTCAACATACAAATTAATCACAGGCATCTAACAATTCTAAGTATACAATCCAATATGAAATAAAACATAAGCAAACACACCCTCTCACGGTAAATGAAACACACTTACAATTTCACTATGCAAGAAAAAAGACGACTCTAAACTCAATACTCACGGTAGGACGACGGTAATAATACAGTCTTAGTCTAAATATGGCCAGACTCTCGGGATATGGGGGTTTCCCAATTCAACAAGTGGTAAGGCGTGACAAATCCATGACTCGGTCAAACATAGAATCTAAGTACTCCAAATCCGGCAAGGGCAGCTAACGGAAGAGGCGGAAAGACACGAGTATACCATTTCCGGTAAGGGCTTCTAACAGAAATGGTTGTCACAATAACAAGTACTCATATCAATGAGGCGTCGTAAAACAGTCCAGAAAGTACGCTACATACAAATAACACCACCTCGCAAGGATACAACATTTGACGGTCGGGTTGATCAACGCATTGGGTTCACCTCTTAACAACGTCGTCATATCCCCACTAAACAAATGCACAAGCATTAAGGTTGTACTCTTATCGCTCCGACATCAAGTCTAATCAGTATAGAGGGGCAAACCGGGAAATGAGAGTTCAAAACATCCAATAAACAAGATTTGATCCATTATTCAAGGCATAATCGACTCAAACAGGGAAGCATGCTAAAACCGTGTGATACTACACGAATTGGTGATCATTGCCAACTGTGGTACACGGGGAACCACGGAGGGGCACACTTGGATGGACAAGCGTAGAAATACGCATTTGTGGAATCGCCACCAATTTTTTATGACGATAATACGCATTAGGAGCGATAATACGACTAATAGTCAATTAATTACGTAATAAAAGCTACGTCAAGGCGAAATCAGAAGTTCAGGGACATAAGTCAACCCAGCACAGGCGCAGCAACAGCTGCGTCCTCTGGAAGATGCGCAACGCTCTATGCATCTGTTCTTGAGTTGAATTATGACTGTGAAGTCAGAATCGCAAGCACTTAATCTTATTTGGTATATTTACGATGGATTATTGACCTATGACTCAAGTGAAAGTGATTTAACATATTAAATACTATACTATAACGTATATCAACAATGAATCCAGAGATTTCGTACGAACGAATCGAACCTCTAAGACCCAAATTTGACTTAAAGACGAAAACACGCTAATATTGAATTATTAGAGATCTAAGTCAAGAACAAAACGATTTATAAAAGATTAAACATGATTTAAGTACGAAGAAAAGTTAAAATAAGAAAAGGAAAATAAAGACGAAGAAACCAGAGGAAGAAGAAGAAGAGCAGGAGCAGGAAGCCTCTGAAAGAGGCGCAGCAAATGCTGCAACTCTTCAAAGAAGCACGGATACTTCTGCATTTCTTCTCGACTTCTGATGACCACTAAAATGGTTTTGTTAAAAAAAGGGTTTTACTTTGAAATCCGTTTTGAATTTACTTCTGACAAGGATCTTACATTAATTGAACAAATAATAAAATACAAATAAATAAAAGACAAGATTTACACCCTCAGACTTACATGTTGACGAAACGAGATTGACTAGGTTAACGTTTAGCGATAGCTCGACTCGAATGTATACATAAAGTGCCCTCGTTAAAGGATTAACTGATTGATTGAATGTGTAGTGGTCAAATTGGTCGGTCAATGCAAAACGTGACGGGTACCCAGAAGGATTTGAGCTTACGTGGTCGATTGATCAAGCACGTAGATGTCGATAGCTTAAAGCAAGGTCTAGAATACAAAGAGAGAAGAGAAGGGTGGAACACACGCGTGCCTTAAAAGTGAGAACGGGGTGCTCCTTTTATAGTAGAAAAATATGAAGAGTTCAAGAACAACTCAAACTTTGGAAAGAACAGCCTGGGGAAGAGGCACAACACCTGCTGTGTCATTTCCTCAGAGGTTTTCTTCTGCGGAAGGAAGATTCTCACGTTTCTGTTACGGAATTGTGGTTGATCTACACTTCCCTTTTAAAAAGATACGAGATATATTTTATAAAAAAGAAAAGAAATTGAAATATTAATAAAATATCGAAAATATTCTCAAGCATTCCGACTCGGAGTTTTAAAATGGTTTCAAGTAAAATGAAGCGGTTTTGACCCGGACTCCAAATGAACTCTAATGACTATCAAAACAACTGTAGCGGCGCGTAGATGACGACCAAGGGGTAGACACAAGTGTTTGAGCTATCACTTGACGATAAACTTACGAATTGTCATAAATCGTTCCGCGCACCAAACATGCGGCTCAATCATCACTGGGTGGTTGGCGGAAGGTGAAGAACCGAGGTATCTACAAATCGTCACTAAACATGTGAGAAAAGAATGTGAGATATTGCGTAGTCTAAACATGAATATTAAATATCGTTACGTAAGTTTATAAGATAAACGAACCATAAGAGTCATTACATGCATGTGAAGACAAGTGAAAGAAAAGAAGGAAAAGGTAAGCAGGGGGTCTCAGCCGGTCAAGGGGGACCGGCGGCCGGGTACCCGTCTGGGCACCCTTCATCAATGACAACAACAACTCACAACACAGGGACTCCCAGCCGGTTAGGGTGGCGGCGGCCGGGTACCTGGCTGGGAGTATGAGCACACAATTAAACTTCAATAAAAGTAGGGGTTTCCCAGCTAGTGGGGGGCGGCGGCCGGCTACCCGGCTGGGGCTACAAGTCTCATGCGAAAACAACAACAATAGTCAGGGGCTCCCAGCCGGTCATGGGGCGGCGGCCGGGTACCCGTCTGTGGGTTTTCCCTTGTCCAATTTTGTCAAAATCCCAAATTTCACTTCAAGAGGTTCCCAGCCGGTTCCTGAGGGGTAGGCCGGTTGTGACTTCTTTTGTCCGAAAATCAACACAAACAACCTTCCAAGTTAAATCCAATTACACCAATTCTCAATTATTAACATCAATCGTTACAAAACCTCATTTAATGCAACATATGAGTAGCAAATCATTTCATACTATCATTAAAACATTATGGGACCAACATTTAAGGTATTAAACATAAGCTTAACCATTAATAAGATGGATTCAACATCATTAACACAAATTTGCACAAGTGAAGCATATGTGATGAATTCCAACAAATACTTAAGTAATAGTCACCAATTCATGCTAGTATAACATAAAGAACACATCTTTTTGTGTAAAAATCTATCCTAAACACATAAGATGTGACATCGAGCAACCCGTCTACGTTACCTTGCTTGCTCTTCAATCTTCTAACTCTTCTTCAAAAAGATGACTAAAGATGGAAAAACGAATTTGCACAAGGGGGAGCCTTTATTACCTTAAAAGAAACAGAAAGAAAAAAGAGGAAGAAAGCAAGAAGAATCAAAGGAATTGGCTTAGATTTGAAGGAGTTATGGTGATTTTGAGTTGTGAGGTTTATGAGGTTCAACAATGGGGTTTTAGGTTTTGGTGAGAAAGATGAGAGGAGGGTGTTACTGAAAAATGAGAAGTAGTAAGTGGTATTGGTTTTGATTTTGGTGGGTGAAGGAATACAAAGGCCTTATATTCATTGTGAGACTCAACCTACTTAAGTTTTCGAGTAGAACCGGAATATGGGCTCGGAATTAACGGATTAGACACGGATCTAACCAAACTACGATAATTCTAATCTAAGACTAAACTAAAATTAACTAATAATAATTAAATACTATTAAATTCTTATTACTAAAATGGCTGGTGTTACAAGTCGTGTATGTTAATGATGACAAGTCCTTGCTTCTTAATATTTATTCTTAAAAAAATGTGCATGGTTAGACTTGATTATTACGGGTTGCAAAGGCGGTAACAGAGATTGAAGTTTAAGGAAGATTATCTCTAGTCTTTTATCTTTTGTCTTTTGTCTTTTTTCTTTTGTCTAGAAGTTGTAAGGATGGTGATCTTGAGCATGACATTTTATGACGGCTTTGAACAATTTTAAAGACATTTAAATTAGTTGATCCATCGCAGTCAAAACGCTAAATAACTTTTCCAAGTTATTTTGTGAGATTTGGAAAACATGTCCTAAATTGTTTTATTCTGAACGAAATGTTGTGTTAAGGTAATCTTATTTTCAGTTGGAAAATTTATTTTGAGAATAAATTTAGGGACGTGCTTTTTCACATACGGATTTTACTCTTTCACATACGGCTTTTACAACATTACCCTTTTCATTTTCTCACCCAATTAATTTTCCCATCTTCCCTCATCAGTCATCTCCCATCACCATTCCTGTTTACCAGCTCTGATGGCCATCACCGACCTACACCACCACCGGAAGACCTTGACCTCCCTCCACCTGCCTCGCACTGTCCCTCCCTCGCCTGCTCCGACCAACGACGACCACACTATCGTTGTTCCCGTTCTCCGACCAACACCTGGCTAGCCAATTTTCTCCAAGGCAGCAGAGGTCTTGTCGATGGACTCGATGGAAACGGAGACCGCGAGGGGGAGTTCAGGGACACGGGATAAATTATGCCATCGGTGCCAAGTCTAAGTAGGAGCGAAAATGCGACGGCCGCGAGTCGTCGTACGGTTGACGGGAGGTGACAACGTCGAGACGGATGGGTGCCTTGATGCCCTCCCTCGCACTCTCTCTCCTCGACCACCGATACTTAACACCCTTGACCACTATCCAACGACAATCGTTGACTACCCTAACAACCACCATAAACCGTAATTAAAATAATTGTTAAACATAAACCTAATTATTAATAAAAAACGTATTAATAATTGTAAATATAAATTTACTTCACTAATTGGAGAAATATAATCAATTGTTCAACTTTATTAGATTTAATTATATGTCAAGTTTATACATGAAAGTCAATTTGATTGTGTTTAAGAAGAAAAAAATTATTGTGTTTAGTAAAAGGGTATCATATGGCAATTTTATGAAAAAATGTATGTGAAAGAGTAAAATTCGTATGGGAAAAAAGTAATTCCGTAAATTATTGGAGAATTATCTTTATTAAAGATGTGCAAAATCTATTTTGGCAAAATTTTTATTATCTTGTAAAATATCATTTATCACATCTTCTGAGATTCTCTTAACTATTTTATTAATATTTATATGAGAGTCGAGAACAAATGATTGGCATAACACTGATTTTGTGCAAAAACGTATTTTGCTTATGAGAAGTGTGATTCGTTATTCTAAAAAATCATTTTGAGTTGTGATCTTGATCTTCACTTCGAATGGCTCTTAATAATACATCTCTTAAGGCTTTGTAACTCTCCATTGTTCCTACTTGAGAACCATTTAAGGAGACAAACGTGTTGTACTTTTCAATTATGTGAGTGAGAGATTTTGGGGTACGGGGTTTGTACTCGAGTGGCACGATCGGGTTGATTGTGGGGATTTTTCCTTGTAATCGAGTTGGGTTATAAAGGAAATATTAATAAGAGAGATAGTGGACGCAAACTTTAGAGACTAGTTCGAATCACTTATAGTTCCTGTGTTCGTGCCGTTCATTTTCGCATTCTTATTTCGTTGTTTTTCTTGTTTCACTTTTAGAGTATGTTTTGTTCAAGCATGGGGAGGGATATTATTGCACTTGTACATATTCTATTTCCGTCAATTTTTATTATTTATCTAAAAAACGAAAAGACTGAAAAATGAAAAACGAAGTACCCTGGCTAGTTAAAAACTCGAACCTGCTCTTAGGAAAAATTGGGAGAAGTGGCCGAGGACGGAACGAAAAACAAAATGGGCATTTCGAGTGAAATGAAGTAACGAGATGCATGCCACGAGAGTTATCATGAGGGAAAAAAAGTGAAAACCCGCAAGGGGGGACACTCTTGGAAAAAGGAATGATTTAGGGAAATAAAAATCATTTAACGCTACTCTTTTCTCCTATTTTTGGCATGGTATCATGTTGGAAAAATATTATGTGATTTAAGAATTTATTTATGAGTCTTAATAATATTTGACCAATATTAAGTATTGGTTTAATGGGTCTTTATCCTCCATTATTTTGAAGAGTTACAAAGAATATTTAACTTGGTCTTTGCTATTTATTGTGATTGGATTAGTGAATATTAATGTGATTTAAAGAGTGGTAATCATATTGCTTATACAAGTTTTGTGCATTCAAATGGCACTTTGACCACCTATTTAATGTGGTATTATTCCCCTTGTATATAAATGGAGATGGTAGAGTTTTGGTGTAGTACGGTTAATAAGATGAACATAAATTATATTGTTATACCATTATTCTTTGAACCATCAAGTCATATAAGTTATTATTATATTAAAAATATTATTGAGCATCGGGTGGTCATTGGTTCGGGGGCTCCTCTTGCTGCTACCGAAGGAGTTCGACGGGTTGTCGTATCTTGGGAGAGGAACGCACTATTTGGTAACCAGTGCAGTGGAGGCGTTATCTCTCTTAGGAAAGCGCCTAGCGCGATTCGACCCAGGCTACATCTTTCTACTCTACTCTATTTTTTATTATTGTTATTTAATTTACGTCTTTACATTTCTATATTTATATTGTAATATTATTTACGGTATTATATTGCTCCACTTTTCTAACAATCTAAGAGAGATAAAGCGCTATCGTAAATAATATTATAAATAGATTGCGAATTAAATCACATTATATTTTATGGGAGGTAATCACTCATTTGCATATTATTAATGATGAGAAAATTTGTGTCATCTAATATTCTAATTATTGTCATTATGTAAATAGTTTCATATATAATTATTTGTAATACTTGGTAGACCTAGCATGATACATCATGTATGCATAGTCCGTGAATAAGTTTTGTTATTATAATTCAAATTGTTCACTAGTTGATCCGTTCTATTGAGATTAAGATATTTCATTTTTCGTTTACCTAAACTCATGTCAACCTATTTTGAGTGTCTTAGAGTTTGTTAAAATTTATCTTTGTCGTTTCAAGACATTTATACAAAGTTAATTGTTTGTTTAACATGTTTTAAATGTGAGTCTTGTTTTCGGATAAGTAAACATTGTGTTGTTTTTTCTTTGTTTGAGTAGTATTTGCACTATACTTTGTATCTTCTTGTGATTTAGATTTTTGGTGATCAAGGTTCGATATACCATCGTTGTTTTGTATACGTGATACTATTGAAATATTGATACATGAGACTTGATGTTTGTTTATCATGGACTTTGTTAATGTGGGGGTTATATTTGGATTTACAAGTTTGTTTATATGATCTTTGGCTCTAGTTGTTTTGTATAAATTGTTATATTCATCAACTAGTCAGTTTATTTATTTATTTATTTATTTTATTTTTTTTGGTAAAGCCATTGATACATAGATTTGATATTAATAATTTTGGTTATTGTCTATGTTGTACTATGGGCTTGACAAATGTGGGGGTTGTTTTTTGGTCAATAAATTGGTATAATGTTTGACTCTAGTGATTATCGGATTAATTTGTGTGCGAATATTCATATTTGAAAATATTTTTTTTTTTTTTTGGGAGATGAGAATTGTAGTATGAATTATCTACGTTTGTCCAAATGGATTATTTACTTTAAGATGGTAATGATATATTTATGTGTGTTTATCATTATATGTAATATTTCTAAGTGAATGTTGGCTATAAATTTCTATTGTTTTTTTACTTGTGTTTTGATAGAAATGACAATTATTCGATTGTTTTAAATTGTGATATATATGTGGTGGAAATTATTATTATAGTGTATTAAGTATTGATCTTTTAAGTAGCGAGTTTGATGATTTGACCAAGTTTTTTAAATATTGATTAAATGAGCTATTTAGTCATTTTTATTTTGGAAGTCATGAGAAATATTTTGACTTGGTCAATGTTATCTAGTAGGTGATTACTACTATTTTTGTATGTGGTTTTATGAGTGTTTATTACCGTTATAAATGTTGTCAATGCATTCTGTATATGTTTAAAGAGTAACGTTTAGTCATATTTATTTGCGTGTATTTGATATATGTGCATTGAGAAAATTGCATAATTAGTTTTTTGGGTTAATGAGTGTGTGTTTTTTGGTCACTAAAGAATTAGTGACATGAGTCTTGATATTTTATCAAATCTACTATTTTTAAATGTAATGATAAGTGTAGTATCCAAGACTATATACTTATATATTGTTTATTATATGTCTCACTAATTATCTTTTTCCTTCTTTACTTGAAGGGTATATTGAGACGAATTAGACATTTAACTTTGATGAGTTCAAATGCCACGATGTCTATTTATTTTTATATGGTGGAGGTTTGCCATGATGCTATTTATATTTATTTGGCGAAAATGCGGTGTCATGGAGATGTGCATTGTGGATTATTATTTTTATATTATTTTGGATACCACCGGCATGGAAGCGAAATATTATGATTATACATGTTCTGCCTATATTGTCCGAGCTGCCAGATGCCCATGCTTCCGCCTTCTACTATATTATTTTGTGATGAAAGATTTTTAGCGAAAAGCTAAAATCAAAGAGTTTAATGAGAAAGTGAGAAATTTTATATTATTTGAGACGTGGTTTTTTTGAGACGCGTGAATTTCCATCATGATGATGTTATTTGTTTGAGATATTCTCAAAGTGTGATATCACGGATCCATTTGTGAAAAAGCTGGCCAGCAAGTACGTACTTGATTTATGAGAATTATTGAATCGTCGAGGGGAATGAGACTTATTGCCCATGTGATAGCCATCGCAGCGGAAACCCGTCTTCAAAGATTGGAAATCCCATGAAAGAAGTTCAACGGGTAATAACGAAGTTGTGGGTGGGCTAATTAAGGAGAGCACCATTTATTTGGCGGATATTTTATTCCGCGTCTCATTCCTATGGCGAAGTGTGATATTGTGTTTTATAAGGTGCTCTCATTGTTTTATGTTGTGACGGTATAAGGTTGAGTTCTATCTCTTAATGAATCCGAAGGCATAATATTTTGCGGGGTGGATGTCACACCTACCCTTGGAGGATTCACCTAGTGGGTGTTCGTAGTGTGGTCGCTACTATGGGACGTGGGCAACTCCTTAGAGACACTCATGACACAAGATACTTGCGCATGACCATTAACGGGCACCACTGATAGAACCTGATTCATTGCCCGTACCGTGTGTGTGGTGAGTCCAAGCTTGAACTAAGGGACCTAGTTCAAAGTATTTATACTACTATGGTTCTTTCGAGTGCAAGCTCACTTACACTAAGTGTTGGTTCAAACCCGAAAGGTACTTACACCTACTACATGGTATCGTACTATCGTATGCTCACTATTATTATTTTTATATAAATTTTTTTTTTTTTCTTTGGATTACTAAATCTTATTTATTTATGATTTAAAATTATTTTTTGATTCTTAAATCATGTGGGGGATTGTTGGAAAAATATTATGTGATTTAAGAATTTATTTATGAGTCTTAATAATATTTGACCAATATTAAGTATTGGTTTAATGGGTCTTTATCCTCCATTATTTTGAAGAGTTACAAAGAATATTTAACTTGGTCTTTGCTATTTATTGTGATTGGATTAGTGAATATTAATGTGATTTAAAGAGTGGTAATCATATTGCTTATACAAGTTTTGTGCATTCAAATGGCACTTTGACCACCTATTTAATGTGGTATTATTCCACTTGTATATAAATGGAGATGGTAGAGTTTTGGTGTAGTACGGTTAATAAGATGAACATAAATTATATTGTTATACCATTATTCTTTGAACCATCAAGTCATATAAGTTATTATTATATTAAAAATATTATTGAGCATCGGGTGGTCATTGGTTCGGGGGCTCCTCTTGCTGCTACCGAAGGAGTTCGACGGGTTGTCGTATCTTGGGAGAGGAACGCACTATTTGGTAACCAGTGCAGTGGAGGCGTTATCTCTCTTAGGAAAGCGCCTAGCGCGATTCGACCCAGGCTACATCTTTCTACTCTACTCTATTTTTTATTATTGTTATTTAATTTACGTCTTTACATTTCTATATTTATATTGTAATATTATTTACGGTATTATGTTGCTCCACTTTTCTAACATATCATACGAAAGGTGAGAAAGAAGAAAGAGTCATGTAGGAATAATGGCTAAGGTGTGATGAATCGCGGTGCTTTGTTGTGCTTGTTTGCTTTTTATGCGATTGTTGGTTTTGTGTTGATTTGATGAAGTAGAGGAGACTAAGTGAATTCACTACTTGGCTCAAAGTTGCATTGCTTTCTAACGTTGTATTGTGGTAGTTTGTTATTACCAGAAGTATTACGTTGTCATTGGTGTATTGTTGGACAGTTGGAAAAGGTGTTAGTTGAGTCACAATGTATTTGTTTTTGTGTTTTGTAGTGGCTATGATATTATCTAGAGGGATTTTTGAAGGTTGTAAGATTGAAGAGAGTGTTTATAGTCGATTTTTTTCTGCTATGTGCTAGTTTGGACTAGTGTTATTTTGGGTTTCGCTGTAATCTTTGGTTTTACATCGAGGACGAGTAAACGTTCAAGCATGGGGAATTTGACGAATCATTTAGTCGTAGTTAGTTGGAGGGAATTAGTAGGTTCTTACGGGTTCTATTGATTATTGGAGGTCGAGTGGGCTTTGATTAGTATGTGGGTTTGATCATGTGTGTTCAAGACGGAAGCTAAGCTTGACGATCAGTGGGCTCAAAGATATATTAAGCTACCTAAAAACGCGTTCTACATGTGACATGGGCACGCACAACATGCGTATGACATTCGTCTTTAGTCGCGGAATTCATTATAAGTTAAGACTCGTTGGTTGTTTTATTTCAGTCGAGTTGTCGTGAAACTTGTTTTTGGCATTAGTTTCATTTTCCTTAGAAAGGTATTTAAGCTTATTATCTTAGTTTTAGAAAACACTGATGCAACTTTTAGACAAATACCCTATTATTATCAAGAGGCTATGTGTAACTAACATTTTTCTCTTAGATTCAAGCAATTGAAGCACTTAATATCCGAATGTGAGTTTGAATGTTTTAATTTATATTCTTGATTATTGTGAATTGCTTATGTTCTTATTTATATATATGTTGATTCATAGTTGCTAGATGTAAAACTAGTAATCGTTTTTTTCATTGTAGTGTTAGTATTATTATTTGGATTGAACTTATTGATTAACTTTACATAGTAACAACTCAGAATAAATATTGTATGGCGTTCGCTGATATTAGTACTTAGAAGCAATTCACTTAAATATCTAGAGTGCAGCTGGATTGTATGCACTATTTTTTCTCTATCGAATTCTCTAAAATATATTGTCGTTGTTGAATTAAACCTTGAACTGGAATGTTAAGGTTGTTTAATAGTTAAGGTTGATTAAGAAGGAGATTCTCTTTAATCGACTATTCATAAGGAGGATTGAGTTTAACATTTACAATAGATCAGATTAATAGCACGATCACCTTAACCCGCCTAATAACCATTACTAGATAAGTTTTCACCAAAACAAACATGTACGAGTCATTTGCTATGACAAAAGTCAACAGATGTGCTCTAATTGTGACTTGTCCTTTTAATGCTTTCTTAAGAACGATCGACGATTATCGTTAAAATACGTCAACTCTTTAGCATGTTGCATAATCGATTTATCTCCTCGTTCGATTTCATTAGGACTATAAATGCTCTTATTTTCGCCACAACGAGATTGTACTGCTGATTCCGCCAACCTTCTGCAAAAAATAATAGTGTATTAAGTCGGGAAAGAGAGGTTTGATTTTGAGAATATACGAGTTGATAATACACATACCCAAGGAAAGTTTTAGCCCATTTCTCTGATGTGTTAGTGGTGACATATCTAAAATTCTCATCGTGTCTTCTTTCTCTTTCTTCGCGGGGCATTTCGAGAGCTTCCTTGATTGTCGATGACACAGCCTCAATATCGTTGGGGTTTATCTTTATTGCGTTGGTCAAAAACTCAGCCGCTCCCGTAAACTAAACATACAACAAAATCAATTAGTTTGACTAAACTAAAACCAGTACACGTAAGTTGTATTAACGGTGCTTTTATACAGATAAATATTCATGTACTTACTTCACTAATAATCAGGACGCCTTTCCTATCAACATGCGATGCGACGTACTCATACGCGACTAAGTTCATGCCGTCATTTAAGGAGGTAATCAGTAGAACAGCTATATGATAAATAATGAACCACAAAAAAAATTGATATTAGTTGAGTAAAAGGAAAATACACATGTAAAAAAATATTAGTGATGATTGAATTTACCCGCATGCGTAAGTATAGCTCTAAGTTCAAAGGATTCTGAAGCGTTTTGCTGCAAAAAAAATTGTACACTAATTTAGTAAAAAATAAAAATAAGTTATTCATGAGTAAGTGAGGTATTATTGCTATCAAAATAAAACACTAGTATAATGTTCGGGAACCTAAAATTAGAATTGCATTAGTTTTATTACATAGAATTAGAATTATGCCCATGTGTACAAAGAAAAGGTTACAATTGCGTCAATAATACTAAGTACATTTAGCTATGCATTATACGTACATATACTTCAACTATTTTTCCAATACTATTTAACCATATTGGGGAGCCGCCCTCTATTGGGGCCGGTGCACCAACTAGCTATCCATAAAAACAAAAGAGTTGCTTGTCTACTATACACTAAATTGCAAGAAGTAATATTAAAGTCACATTGAATATACTGTAATGGATAATTCAACGATATAAGAAGTGAGCAACGTACCCGCATTATTAGTGGATTCCCTTGGTAAATTCGGTCAAATTTACCACCTATGTCCCTTCTTATTTCATTAATAGTATATTTAAGCGATTTATCGGCAAGAATGAAAGATAAAATTAGTTTATCATAATGTAAAAGATAATCCACGAGACCATGCGTAGTTTTGAAGGAAGCTAGTGTCGATTTCATTATTTTAATTTGATGTTTCTATCTCCCCACACACTTAAAGCAAACTCCAAAATCAAAATAAGTTTAAACAATTTTTTTCTTGATATCGCGAATCCACGCAACAAATGTTTGATACCACCCTAATGGTTTTCCTAATTGCAACAAACTCAATAACGTAAATTAAGATAAAATTAAGTTATATTAGAAACATACACATAGGGACATCTGTTCTTGATGGGACACAAACTTGAAAGAGTTTAACACTTTTTGACACATCCGATTTCTGCTCAAGAAACCTTTCGAAACTCAATAATTTATGTGGAACTTCTTTGATTGGGTCAAAAGGATCGATACCTAGGATCAATTGAAACAAATAAAGATAAAAATAAGTAAAACAATAACCATCACATATAATTGTGTTTAGAACACGTTAGACAAAAACATACCTTCCAATTAAGTTTCGCGTCCTCTAATTTTTGAAAGACAACTAGAGCTAACGGATCTTCAAGTCCATGAATAAATTGATGCGGGTCAATTCCAATAGGACACTGAAACTCCAACCATAAAACAAAAGTTATAATATGGAGAACTAAACATAATGATTACCATATGCTATGTTATAAATTAAAAAATAAAACTCCATAAGTTGAACTTATTCTAATAAAACTGAAACTTGAACATACCGCAAAGACGTGGGTAAATTTTCCTTCTTTATCTCGGAGACCTTCGGGTACCCGTTCAAGTTGGATAAGATGACTACAACAATTAGCAAAGTTCTCTACGTGTCGATTAATATGAAACCTACAAAGGAAAAAAATTATGATTATTCATTCAAAATACCGTATCTATGCATGAAGTGAAGACTGTAGCTGCCATGAATTTAGAAAACAAGTAATAACGAATGAAAGTCTTACCCAATTACATCAGCCGCGACAACACCATGGAGTATTTCCTCTCTTGCGGGCAATGCACTATATGTACCAAAATCCGGGAAAATAGTATGGAGAAACCAACCAACTTTTATGTTGTTGTTTAGTTTCTTAACTTGTTTGTACATGTTGAATTGGGAGGCCATGGATTTTGCGTTTGCAATATTACATGGTGTTGGAATCCCGAGTTGGTGAAGCAATGGCCAAAGGATATTGTTCGAATACCCGTTGTAGTATTCTTCTACCATATTATTGTCAAGAAAGACCGGTATACATCTCTACCATTAAAAAAAATAAAAGGGTTTTTCTACGAGGTAACCTTATGTTTCTTAATATCGTACGTTATAACCCTGCCTTTTTATCTGACACTCGCGGTAACCCTGTAGTCAATGAAAAACATGACCCCTACTTTGCATTCCGTTAAATTAGAATGTTAAGTATGATAATTTGGATAATTTTGTGTACTGACCTAGACTTTCCTTTTCATTTTCCCACAAATCTTCATTCCCCAATTTTCTTTTGATTTCCAAACATTATTTTCAAAGTAAATGAACATTATTGAGAAAAAAATGAAACCAATCAAGCAATAAAAGCATGTGAGCTCATTTTCGATATTGATAAAATTGAGATTAAGTTCAATACATTATATCCATCACAAAAAAACAAGGTTTTGTCCTTTTACGTATCTGAAAAATAACAGCAGACTTAAAAGAGATGTTATACTTTTCTTCCCAACAAGATTTCTATAAAATCATTAACCATCTTATGATAAAGCTTTAAAAATATATTTTCCACACTACATTCAAAAATAACCAAAATCAAATTTTGATTTGCAAAACAATTCTTAAGCATTTAATTATAAACTATTGAAAATACGAATCGTTTGACTTAAAAATTCTCGCCTTGGCCAAATATAACATCAATTAACAAATAATAAAATCAGACAAATATGAATTAATCAATGTATTGTTTATGAAAAATGGAATAACGATAAGGGCTTACAAGAAGAATGATGGAAGCAGCAAGTTGTTGAGGAAATATAGTTTTTTTAACTGAATTTCCATGTCTTTGCTTACTCATTAATAATAGATGTCTAGTAATTGCCATGTCAACATAAAGAATTTGCCAAATCATTAACTTAACATCGCAATTTGACGGAATGTTAAGTCGAGGTCACGTTAATCAGTTTTTATAGAGTAGAGGGTTACCATGTGTGTTAAATAAAAAGGCGGAGTTATCACGTAGGATATGAAAAAACACAGGAATACCTCGTAGAAAAACCCAAAATAAAAATATTGTGAATTAGTAAACTTTGTGGAAACATAACCAAATAAAATTTTAACCTTAAGTAATCAACAATAAAAAAAATGAAATTTAATAAACCTCTGCGGCAAGAGCCTTTGTAAGCGATTCTTGTCCTAGTGTATCCTGAACGGTAACACCGGCCCATCCTACCCATTTCATTTCAGATTCTTGTTTTATACCTAGTAATATTGTGTTGACGACATAAATAAGGGTTGTAGTACAAACATAGGCTTATACTAGTACAAAAGTATACTTGCTACTTAAGAGAATTTGCATATTAACAATAATAATAATAATTAAATAAAATAAAACAAAACAAGAATAAACATATATTTAAGGAGTTTATTTTCAGTTTGTTTAATCCAATGGAATCTTGGTCTATAAAACACCAACCAAAACTTATGAAAGATAACTTTAAATTCTAAGGTTTAGTAGGCAAACTCAATCTAGTTTATGACCCGATTAAGTATGTAGGTATCCATGTTGGGTTGGCTTCGTTTTGAATGACGTTATGTACACTAATAAAAATTAGTTGCATTTAGTTACTTTGTTAACTAGACTAGCGTGAAATTATGGTATCGCAAGCTAAATATCGATGCTTTTTAGTTGCAGGAGAAATTTCGTAAAAATTAAATTATTTTATGACACTATATAGCAGCCTGACTCGTACGATGTCGATAAGGGTGACACTTGAAACCGTCAGGAATTCCTGACGGTGAGAAGAGAGACGCTTCATAAGTGTCGACAAATTACTTAGCAATCTCCAAAGCATTGAAAATCATGGAAAAAAGTGCCACAACAAGCAGGGATTTATATTAGTGATTTATATATATATATATATATAAAATACTGATTGATGAATAAATACTGCATAAGAATAATGTAATTTTAGAAAAACACTATACTGAATAACTATTACTCCAAGACACTTTTTTTTGCTCGATTCTCGAAAAATGAGAAAAAAAAAACTTGTATCTCCCTTAATAATACTGCAATTTTTTGGATGCCGTACATTATTAACATTTTATGCGTAATGTATTAAAGAAAAAAATTACTATTAATGCGTATACAATTTAATGATTAGAATTTTATGTTCAATTTTTGGAGTAGCAAATTCTTGAAGTTAAAGATTGGAAGCAAGAATGATTCAGATGGCCCAGTGATGAAAAATTGAGTGATGAATCAATTTACATTGTACACTTAGATTAATAATGTAATTGTCTTTATAATATGTTTTGATAATTAGAATTATTGATTCATATTTTGCACTTCCAGTTCAAACTTGGCATTGTCTTTTTATCACTGGTATTAAAATGATTGCTATGTTTTTTTAGAATGTTATATATATTTATTAACATATACCGAGTGTTACATATAGAAACAATTTTTTCCATGCTCCTAGTTAAACAGCTTAGTAGTCGATATATTGTCCAAAATTTTACGTTATTATTATATCATCTAAATTTTATGTATATAGTTATACAGTTTCAAAAGCAATACTAGTACCTTGAAGAGCCGTAACCAAGCCTCCGGCGGTGTTGCTTTGTAGCAACCAACTATTGGGACCATTTCGAACCGCCGTAAATGGGAGACGGTTAACTACCACCATTAAACCCTTAGGTGTTGACATTGTCAGTTGATCTATATTACAAAGAAAAAAATTACATTAGAAATTGTGAAACTAAAATTGTATACTCAGTATATATTTGAATACGAATTAAACACTCAAGTGAACAAACAAATGAATGACGGAAATAATTTTTGATTGGGTATAGAACAAAGTTAAGCTAAAATGCAGCATATTTATCCGTTAAATCACCTTACTCAAAAGTTTCCGACAATTCAGTAGTTTAATAGAAAGGATGGAAGTGTCTAGTAGTATAAAATAAGTTGAATCATTAGTAATATATAATGGAGAAAATATAGTTGAAGGAATTCATATATATGTGAACTTGTACTTACACGCCTAACTCAACTTGTAAGAAGATGATGAAAATGTAAGATAAGAGAATGTAGGATGAGAACGAAGAACATACCTTGTAGAGAAGAAAATAGAAGAGTAGGGAAGGAGATGAGTAGAGGAGGAAGATGATGAGGAAGAAGAGGAGTATGTATATATGTAGTTTTTGATGAATATGTAGAGAAGATGTAGAAAAGATGTATGAAATGAGATTATGAAATGAGGTATTTATAGGGGAAGATGTAGAGATAGAAGAAGGGTAGAGAAGAAGAAGAGTAGAGGAGGAAGATGAGGAAGAAGAGTAGTGAAGGAAGATGAGGAAGAAGAGTTGTTAGGAGGAAGTAAAATTAAATTAACAGATAGTGAAATTAGTATATATCATCCGAATGTGGTAACAGTAAATTATTTGCAACATTCATATTTTCTTTAGGTTCTAGACTTTTAGTTGTCGTGCCATATGATTTTCATTTGATTCAAGATATTAATAACAAGGAAGAAGAGGAAGAAGGGTAGACAACGAATATGCATGCATGTCTTACTTCTACGTGAGCTAAACAATTTGTGTTTGCATGTCTTAGTTTATTACTTTTACTATTTGAAAATAAGTAATTATTTTAGTGTAATATTTGTAATCATTCGTATTTGGAATAAAATAGATGTTGTGCCATATGCAAAAAGAAAAAAAATTAAAAAACGAAAGAAGAATGAATTGACGTGGAGGTGGTTTGTATCCCGGTGATAGGTTTATTGAGGGACGGATACACTTGAATGCTCAAAAGAACGATTCTCGTACTAAATGTATAAGAAAGTAAATTTCCCATTACGGTCATAAATTGCCGAAACCCACATCTACGAGTCAATACGAGTCAATACACTTGCACTTGCGCACAAAGGCACTTGGATTGAGTGTTTTGCTAAAGCATTTGTTTATAGTTGTAATTTAGAAGCGGTGTAAAATATTTATGTTGGTTAATTAATTAGTTGTATAGTTTGGAGCGGAGGGAAAATTTTGTATACGTTACTTCCTAATTTAACTAAAAATGTTTTATGTTGGCTTTACTAACTTATAAAAATGATTTCTAAAAGTGTTTTAGTTCGTCATCGATGTTCCTTGTTTGGTTAAGTCTAAAATTTGTGAGGTTGATAAATTGTCTTTTGCTCATGTTTTGTTATTGTCAAGGACGACAACAAGTTAAGCGTGGGGGAATTTGATAAGACGATAGTTACTAAGATTTATATCCCTTATTTATACATTTTTACGGTCGTCTTTCGTCATTTAATTATTTGTGGTGCTGTTATATATTTTTATAAATTGAGTATTTAATTACTTGATATAGTTTTCATAGCAAATTGACTAATTTATATGTGT
The DNA here is from genome assembly GCA_022085475.1 of Heliosperma pusillum. Lineage (NCBI taxonomy): Eukaryota > Viridiplantae > Streptophyta > Magnoliopsida > Caryophyllales > Caryophyllaceae > Heliosperma > Heliosperma pusillum. The sequence continues at coordinate 2,894 of JAIUZE010025601.1, read as the reverse complement.
TTTGGTTAATAGATAATTAGGTAGTTGAATACGGACTAGTCTATGCGGAAGATTAGAGAACAAATGGAGCAGGTGATTAAATTGATACGGAAAGAATAGAAACAGACCAACACTTGGACCAAAGTAACAAGAGAATTAATTGAGCATCTTGGGCCACCGTGTCAAGAACAAGTAAAAGCCCAAGATAGAAAGAAAATCAAGACTATGCACGTGTTATTTTATTAACAAAGCTACCAAGAAATATACCGAGATAAGACGAGAAGTAAGCTCAACAATGGGAACTCAACTTCGTCTCAAATTCGATCTCTTCTTATCTTTTATTCACAAAATCTATCTTTTATGGTTCCACTTAATGGATGATAAGTGGACAAAAGTCCCATTTGGGTGATCAAATTACTCATAGAAGACATTCCTAATACAGAAATAACAACAATTCACTGAGACACCCTAAAAAACGTAGGACAATAATTGACCGGGGCGGAGGGAGTATAAATGAGAATATTAAATGAGATATTTATAGGGGAAGGTGTAGAGAAGGAAGAAGAGTAGAGGAAGAAGAAGAGTAGAGGAGGAAGAGGAAGAAGAAGAGTAGAGAAGCAAGAAGAGTTGTTAGAAGGAAACGAATAATACTCGTTAATTGAATGCGCAAATAAATACAAAGTACTACATACATCTTATAATGTTTTATTGTTTCCATTAATAGGTAGTATTTAAAATAATTAAATGGAGTATCATGTTACTATCATAAATACTAGCAATTTTGTATTCGTCTAAATAAAACGGGTCAAGTATCGTCTTGCTTGTGCATAAGACAAATCTTTTGATTTTCTCTATGCATGTTTTTGTATTATAGATACTAGTTTTTGAACCCATGCACTGTACGGGTGGTTACGGAAAGTATTATTAAAATTAAAAACTTACGTATTTTTTTATTTAGTAAGTTGATAATTTTTTAAAACAAATTGTTTTGTTTACCCATGCACTTTTGGTAAGTGTATTTTGCTTAACTTTCTTCGAAGTACTCTGTTTTTTTCTCTCGACTTTTTAACTCATAATAAAAGGTGATGTCTTAGATTGGATATAAATTATTGTAAATTTCATAACCTGTTTATGGACACAATATACATTTAATTTTACACATTGTTGTACACTTATTTTCATATTACCCCCTCTTATTTGTTCTCCTCTCACTTCTTGTCTCTCATTTCCCTTACCACCCACCATCACCTTAACGTATGGAAGCAGCGTTCGCCATCACTAACCGACTACCTCAAGACCACCCCGGCAGTACCTCCACCGCATTGTGACCACACCCAAAACCTTGGACCACGACATCCAGATCTAAAATAAAAAATATATATAATTTCGCTTAATAATGTCATCAAAATTTAAAACGATAGTAAAGGCAAACACTCTCTTTTAAATAGGTAATTTTGTGCAAAGTAACTGATAAAAATAGTTTTTTAACACATATCTGAATATGACTCAAATTTAAATGACTTACCCGGTTAATAATACATAAAAAACACAATGGGATGCTAAAACGACCGACCCAATCAGATTTAACCCTTATATATGACATAAGGAGAAGTTATGACACGTGATATGGGAAACAAAATAGACAGGGAATTTGCATGATCTCTAAGACCTTAACAAATAACTATGTTATCTTAAAAACTGTTTTTACTCAAAGAAATTAAAAGAATTCAATTCAAACCACTTTTAAAGCCGCGTACTATGCGGATTGTTTCAAAATTGTAAAATCAAATTAGTTATTAATTATTGTGACAAAGTTACAGATTACTATAAAGTAGATTGATCAAAAGTTTACTACGCTCGATAGACTCGTATCAGCAAAGTTTGACCCACAAATCATAGCCCAAACTCGAAATGATTCTGTAATCTAGTGTTAACCGACACAACTTGTTTTTGAGCCGAAACATATGAGTATACAAAATTGCTTCTCATTATCCAATATATCCGTGTTAAATGACATTTATTACATTAAATGGGTGTTCGGTGTGAAGAACATAAACCTAATATGATTGAACTCTAACTGACCCGATCAAATTCTGTCTCTAACTATGACAATGCTTATTTAAGAATTTTGTATTATTGACACCATTTTACGACTTTTTAAGTAACTCTGACGTGCTATCGATTAACTGCCCCTAAGCCGAATCGCTTGCTGCATCGGTGTTAAGCTTCCAATGAGCCTTTTTTGACGGGCATTGCCTGGTCCCTTGCTCCTCCCTTTTAACCTTGCACCATGCCAGAGCTTGCTCAACGACCACAACTCTCGGCGGCTCTTTGCCTTCGTCCCCAAGAAATGCGGCATTACGGTCATTCCAAATGTCAAGCCATCCCATCTAATCCAAATGCTAAGCTATTGACATGTAATCATTTAACATCAAAAGATTTATATCAAATTTGCATTTGCATATCAAAATTCAAACATTTCTTAAATATAAAGGTTTGAGATAATAAAATGAAACAACTATCGATTGGTCAACAAAAAAGATTGCATCTTCAAAGCCAATTAATCGAAACATGTTACGTGATTCTTACGTTAAAAATTGAAAAACTACACACACAAATTAATAAAAATCTATTCGACTGGCTAAAAATAGTGAATATGTGAAGGATGGCGATAGGGTAGTGAATTCGTTTTTCGCCAAAGTATGAAGGGTAGTGATGTAATTTGATATTTATTCTACTAAATTAGAATTGTAAGTGAACTAAATTTGAGATTATTGTGCATTAAAACAATTTATCAATTCTGGCCTAATAACTTACAACAATAACATGTTTATCACAGTACATAACATGATATATGTAGTTTCATCCGTTGATCTTCAATAATCTCGAAACTAAGCAAGATTGAATAAAGTGTT
>JAIUZE010025600.1:0-19303 GCA_022085475.1 Heliosperma pusillum | reverse complement strand
TGGGTCTGTCGAGATCCATATTATGAAATATGAATCTGTACATATGATGGAATGTAAAATAATTGTATATACAACGTAGACGATTACAATAGGCCAGAGATTTAACTTAAGTAATCCTATATCTATTTATTATTTCACGGGTCGGGGGATCATAAATATTTAGATTAGATTAGCTCATATTATCAATTAAAACTATATAATAAATCTTGAAACCAAGGGACTTTCATGTAATTAAATAAAGTTATACAAATTAATTATACAATATAAATTTTAATCGATAGCGCTGTGATAGACCTGACCAAGGGATTTTAATGTAAATATTATATATTTTTGGTTGAAGTATAAATATAGAATATACCCGAATAGGGTGATTTTCCTTAAAATAAACATGCCCCACTTATGATATTAATTAGTAGCATAGATTATACATTAAATGACAATTTTATGCAATTTCTATATTATATAACTATTTAACTTACACAAAATATTTTGGAAACTATTAAAAGATAAATAAATTAAGCTAGGTTTCTAAAAGATATAATATTGCATAATTATTTTAAATTGATTAAAGCATACATATGTAATATATTTATATAAATATATAAGCCTCTTAAAATTACAGGTGTAGTCAAATTGCATGTTTACTCATGAGCTAATCAAATTATAGTAATCACTAATTTGAATAGTCAAAGTAACAATATTATAATCGGGAGTAGTGAAAATAATAGAACAATAACGAGAGTAGTGAAATTATCAATATTAATGCGGCATTAATAAAAATATAAAAAATTACGGTGAAAGTAGTGAAAGTAACAATAATTACGACGGAAGTAGTGAAAGTAACAGTAGTATTAAAGAATGTAATAAAAGAAACAATATTAACAATAAAAAAAGTATATATATCAACAATTAGCTGACCAATTGAATAAAGTAAAATATTAATAGTGGGGGTAATGAATTGTCTCATAATTTACTTTATCGTAATTTTAAGATATGTCATAAGAAAATATATTAATGATAAATTTATGAGTTATGCAATTAAGGTATATTTAATTAAAATAAATTTTAATGATAAATAGAGGTAGCTCGGGCGGAGCGGGGTACCAATACTAGTAAAATATGAATTTAATTATCAAGGGTTTATCTAATTCTGTATTTACTTATGCTTTTTCACTGACATATTGCACAAATATTGTAATGTTTGTATTATATATTATATTTTAAAATTATTTATTTATATAACAAGTACTTCGTAGGAGATTACAACATGATATACCAATTTTTTGTGGAGATGATAACAATCAATCTGAACATGTACCTAATACAAGAATGAAAGATTTTACATCTGACAATCGTATCCCGTTTACCGACTATGTTAATATATTTTGAATGTCATACCGTTAAGTTTTAAGATTTATGTTTTGATATATTTCGACTATAAATTGTACTGTTAATATTACATATTTTTTATATGTTGTCATGTACGGAGCGAGTGTGTTCGCGAGTTGAGGGAAGCACGTCGTTAATTACAAATGAAATTATCATCTTCTTTATATAAAAGGAGAATCATTTAGAGGAATTCTAAGTGTCCTTAATTTATGGGTAATTTTTTTTCGTACAAATTACCCCACCACTTATTTCCTTCGTCATTAATAAGAACCATAACTTCCACTACATATAAAAATCAACATAGGGAGAAGTATATGTACAATGCTTGCAAGTCGATATGATCAAATGCGGTGTTAATATAGTGTATTTTTTTTATTATCACGTCATTATTTTTATTGGTCGAAAAAAATTATTACAGTGTTTTTAAAAATACAGTTGCATAAGTTGAATAAAAATACATAATCCGTATTCTATAATATAATCACATATTTAATGAGAAATTTTTTAATAACAGAAAACAATATTTTTCATATCATTAATATATCAAAAAATGCATGTACTTTAGTACTGTCTTAACAATTCAGATGTTTTTTTATCGTTTTTTTGGTTCCGGTTTCATTTTGCAAAGATAAGACAACTTTTTCGCTAATACCTAGACGTTTTTGTTTTGTCTTGAGTATATGCTATTATCCCCATTTTAACCGCACAAATTATTATTTAAGACGTCATTATTCTTCTTAAGCCTAAGGGATGTGTCAAGTATTATAGGTGAGCCAAAAAAAAAAGAATATATAGGAAAATAGGGAATAACAAAATATTTTTCTTATGTATATATAAAAGTGGGTTTATTTGACCTTTTTTAATTTTAAGACGGGAATATTTGTCTTGCTAAAGACTTACTACTAAGCGTGAGATAGATACTCATGTACTATTGAACAAAAATTTGTCATCATGAATAGTGCAGTAGATATATTAATAAATTTTCCTCACATATACCTTGACCTCAAACAAGTTGGTTAGACGGGTTACAACTTCGATCACTTCGGATTTAAGTAAGAAAATTGGTCGAGAGTTTTCGGGTTTAGAAATACGGATTATATAAATGGGTTGGGTCGGGCATATCTCGATCCTAAATATGGGGGTTATCATCGGATAAAGTCATTTTGCGTTTAGATTGAACCACGAGTCACTTTAAGGCGGATTTCAATCGATTTTTCAATCCATTCATTTTTTACCGGCATACATGTACCATATCATATTCATAAACCTTTATACTCCCTCTCATCCACACCAAAGGTAACATTGGGCTTTTCACACTTGTCGAGGCGCGTTTTACAACGTGAATATCTTTAGTGACACATAATTAAAAATTATAATAATTTGATATTTGTATAACATTCATGATGATGAATCAAACAAGATCCCACATGACTATATTTTCTCTTATATATTAGGAATAATACTAAAGATTCTACACACCCATGAATAGTGCCAAAAGCCCAATGTTACCTTTGGTCTGGATAGGAGAGAGTATATAACTAGTATTAAACCCGTGCAAATTTGCACGAGTTTGTTATTAAAAAGCAAAACTCAATAGCTATTATTTTTTTATTAAAGTCATATTTAGTATTTTCAATTTACATCACAATTTCATTTATGATTAGTGAGTTTGTACAAAATTGTCGCCTTTCGTATTTTGTTTACCATTTGTTACATCATGATTATATATGAATCTGCACTTGTATTTTTTTTTAAACCGTAGTAGTAGTTTTTTTTTTAATTATTCAATTTATAATTTTTTTTTATGTTCATATTGTAATTGAAATATACTTTGTATTATGTATGGTTAATATCATTCATTCATGTACGGTAAACATTGTTGTAGCTTTGAGAAATAAATAAAAGCTTCCTAAAAATAAGGATACCATATTATCATGATGTGAAAGTGAAACAAAATTACAAAAGACCTTTTATTTTCCTGAAATTAAGGGGCCAATAGTATCCCTCTAAATGTTATTACTTTTATATAAAGTAGATTGTCAAGATGCGCGTCTTCATAAGGTCATTGCGATTTTACTTAAATTCCATCCAAGATTGTATTAACCACACAAGATTGTAGTGAAAATTCAATATTCAACATCCTAATTAATTTTTTTTATTAATGTAAAAATAAAAGTGTGGGCCATATAATGAAAAAACTGCAAATATAGGTCAAGAAATGTAAAAGCGAGTGTTATTATTTTTATAATTAAAAAATGCCAAGAAAAGTTTTCAAATAAAAAGGGGAGAGAAAAAAAATATTGAAAATGAAATAGACGGCTCATTTCTGAATGAAAAAAAAGAGAATGAAGAAAAAAAAGGTGTCAGATAACCATTTTGTATTCATTCACAAATACTTAGTAATTTGATCAAATTCCGATAATACAATTGTTTAATAAGCAATCCGTGCATTTTTTGCACGGGTTTAATACTAGTACAAATCAAAATTCTTTAACATGGTACTAAAATACGGATTTAACTATTTAAGACTGATTATTACTATACAAATCTTATCTTTCTTCTATTAAAACACAAACATTTAGAGCCATTTGGTAAAGCCACCTCATCATGTACACAAGGGCCCACTAACATTCTAACTTCATTTAATTAAAATAATACACATTCTAAAATATGATTAATATTTACAAAAAATGATTTATGCATTAAATTTTTTATTTCCAAATTTACGAATAATTCCAATGAAATTTTAGTACACGTTTGTTTTAGGATCATTAATTTTTTACCAAATATTAATAAAGTATGATATAAATTAGTAAGAAAATACTCATGTAACTAAAAATACTCTCCTTCAATTGAAGTATGATATAATCGTAAACTGGTGCTTATTAGTCATGTCGATTTTATTGGAAAATAATATTAATAATAATATAGATATACTTATAAATTAAATTATATAATATATTTATAACCATACCAGGCCAGTTTTCAAAGTTATAACTAAAAAAAATCAACAAATTAAATTACAGTTGAATAAAGTGAATACTACTTGGTGGAAAACTATCGATATATTAAATATTCACTTTATTAAAAGATAGTTTATCTTAACACAATCAAACGGTTTAATTTATAATATTGGTCATGGAAATAAGTCAGGTGATGACTCGCGTCAGAACATGCTCAGAAGCAGGTCAGAGCTGATGTATGCTAACCGTCTTACAACTAAAATATATAATTTGTCTAAAAAATAAATCAAGTTTGTTATTATCGCTTTAATCATCTCAATACTTACATCACTTCTAATGTAGTAATTATAAACATCAAGTTTTTTATATAATTTTTTAATTCATAATGTTATTTAGAATGTTTTAATTATTTTTATAATACTTATTTCATGTTTTAATGTATTGAGGTTTAATAATTTATAAGAAGTATTCTATGTTTGCGCATGTGAATTTCAAAAGTTAACATTATTATTTATTTAAATATATTATAAAAACAATGTTCGAAAAACAAACCCGTGCAAATTGCACGGGGGTAAAACTAGTAGAGTGTCATTAGAAATAAATTAACACACTGAATCTAATCTATAACCGTTAGCTTTTTCTTTTTTTTGCTCCAACTTTCCAGTTTCCACTAGCTATAATCACTAATCAGATATAAATTCCAACATTCAATACCCATTTATTGCTCCCTTTCTTTATTCCAATTCTATTATTAATACTCCGTATATCACTTATTCATTTCATTAAATTTTCTACGTTTTATGACTATTCAAAATCAACTATTAAATGTCAAACGTGATTAACATGGGAAAGATCATTGATGAATATTGCACAAGGTTGCCAACGTTCTTTTGCTTGGCCAAAACAGTATCCAAAGAATTTGGTGATCTCCTAAGCAAGTTGATATTAGCTTATCATTGACACATAATATTCAAACCCATAATATTTGTAAGTTATAACAACTTTAAGCTATAATTTATCCTAATGGTTTAGCCAACATACAATTAGCTTAATTGGACCCACATAACACATAAGACATTTATCTATTTATTTATTCAATTTCTAAATTTCTAACATAAAATTAAAACTTGTTAATTATACTAGTCTTAAACCCGTGCAAATTTGCACGGGTATGTTGTTTAAAAAAATTTATTATAAGAAAAATGTAAATATTCAAGATTAAGCTTTATTGATTATTAAGTTAAGTTATATAACGATATTTAATATTTTAGTTTTGAATTATAAAATTCATTTGAAGTTAGCGTAAATGATATATTAGGGTTGATTAATCGAGATTTTCTAATTTAATTTTTTTGTCTGTAATTTTCAAAAGTTTTTATCATTCCTTGAGACATGGTTAATATTTTACTTTATTTTTAATTTAAGTTCTCTTTTTTTTTTAAAAATTAGTTTTCAATTGTATCCATTTTTGTGTGACAATATTTTTTGACTTTGAGTTATATCAATAACATCCTTATGAATTTTATAAACCTAAAATAATTAGACCATATGTAGTAAAAGAGATTGATTAATGTAAAATTTAAGTCATGTTCATAGTTTTAGTGCAAATAAAATAACATGAATTGGAGAAGTTTTTTTTTTTTTTTTCAGGAAATTGAAGAAGCTTTTAGTGGTGGGGTAAGGGATGAGAAAAGTTTTTTCATTTCCATAAATTAAGGGACCAATGAGAAAACTTTAAATGTTTTCCCTTTTATGTAAAGAATTTCCAACATAAAATTAAAACTTTTTAATTATATCATTATTTCCTATTGGTCAAAATTTCTTGTGGGCACATTAGTAAAAATTTTGGTGGGTCCTTTTGAATAAAATTGCAATTAAGTCCTCAAGCCAAACCATTAGGGATCATCTATCTCTAGATGCTTCATAGTTTATACTGATTGATTCTGAATTCTTATTGGCTATTATATTAACTTAAATCTGCTAATTATCAAATGCTTCTACTAAAATTGTTAATTGAAATATATAAGTCAAACCTGTTAACCGATTTTGTCATTTATAATCTGCTTCTACTAATAATAATTTGCTGAATACCAAACATGGCTTAAAACTAAATGTAGAGTCTAAACAAACCCATACATTGCACGAGAATGCGGGATACAAATTAAAACTAGTGGGAATGTAATAAAATATATGCTTTTTCTTGTACATCATACTTTTATCAGTTAATAGATTATATAACTGGTGGTACATATAACCTTTAGATTATATAACTGGTGGTACATATAACCTTTTCAATGTTGTCGAGCTTTATTAAAAAGTTATTGAACTTTATTAGCGAAATTGTCGAGTTATAGTACAAAGTTATTGAGCCTAAAGGAATACTTGTTAAACTCAATAACTTGTAAAATAACTCGACAGCTTCATGTAATAGCTCAACAAATTTAAGATGGACCAGTTGTAGGATAGTATTTGTGTACTTTTATCTTATAAATAATAGGGAGTATATTTATATTATTTGACCCAGCTAAAACTTAACGGCTATTACAAATTCTCATTTAAGACGAATATTATCGACCTTAAGATTAAGATGGCTTGAGTGTAGTGGAGTGCGTGAGTGCCTCAAAGCGTTGCAATGACAACGAATTGAGAGGTCCCGGGTTCGACTCCCTACACGGGAGTGCTGCGGTTATTACCTGCCATCAAGGGTAACCTTGATGACTTACCTGGTCCCCGGGCTTGCAGGGTGTTCGGGTGTTCCCTTGGTCACCAAAAAAAAAAAAAAAAAGATTAAGATGTCTTAACACTTTATTAAGCTAAGATGTAACGTAAACTTATATATACCCGGTCCCCATATCTTTGTAACGCAAAACAGTAGGGTTTTAGCTTTCTTCAACTTTTCAATACGCCTAAACCCTTACTCATCTCAAATTTTCTTCTTTTCTAATTTTAATTTTGGTTAAATTTAGTCACTTAATATAGCTACGCCATTGAAATTCGACCCTCAACAAGTCAATATTAAGTAATTCAAGACGTTCAATTCCTTCCAGTTTGGTACGAATTTTTCTCTCATTCCTCTTTAGTTTATGCCATTTAATTTCCATTCATATTAATTTACTAGTTTATTGTCCATATTTATCTTAAAGTTGCTATCTTTATTGTTTATTACGATTAGTAGTATCTTTTTAGGGTTGTTTTTTGTGTTAATTTGGGTAATTAGTAATTGTGATTATGGCTAGTAGTTAGGGGTAACATGGGCAATTGGGAATTGCTAATTATTGGATTTGTTATTGTCAAACTATCAGTTTTGGAATACAAATTTCATGATTTTGTGCTATAATGATAGTTAATTTTCCTGCAGATCAAGTTTTTGGCTCGATTGTCAAAGTCAGACGGTATCAAGGACTTATATTGGTTTTGGTTTGAACTCAGGGATAGTTTCTTTTGTTATTTGGTCTTTCAAATGGCTAAAATGATCTTAGCGGACCATAATAAACCCGACCTTAAGTGGACTGAATCACCCATCAACATTGGAGTTGTGGAGGCTAAAAGTTACGAGATTGAGCCGGATTTAATTATGTTAGTTCGAGAAGATGCCTTCGATGGGCATGATTATGATAAAGCGATTGGTCATGTTATGAGGTTCGGGGATTTGTGTACTGTTGTTAGGATTGATGGGCTGCCTGCTGAAACACTGAAGCTCATTCTCTTTCCCTTAAGTCTTAAGGATAGAGCCAGAGATTGGTTGTACTCTCACCCTCCGAATACGTTTTATACTTGGAAAAACCTTTCTCAAGCTTTCCTTAACAAATATGTTTCTCCTTATAAATGCCTCGAATTTAGACTTTCTCAACTTGCCGTGACAAGCCAGCCACCACCCGTATCCACCACCCTTGCTGAGACCAACACCAATGATGAAGACTTCCGTGAGGTGATACGAGCTTCTATGAAGCAGTTATTGGCCAATGATCGTACCCTTATGTCACAAATGGAGCAAGTTGTGAGGACACAAAATTGTCACACCATGAGGCTTCAAAACCTTGCAAAGCGGGTTGAAAACATGGAAAACCTTCTCTCGCCTATGTTTAGTAATGTGTGTGGGTATAACCCAGGCAATATTCGCCCCCAGCACTCGTTCAATAGGCCCCAACCTGATTATAATTACCAACAATCCATTCATTCTCCCCCTTTACCTGACTACGACCCTTACGTCGAGCAATACCATTAACATACTCCTCTTACTTGAGCAATAGGGCGACATTACTGAGGGCTGCAGGACAGATGACCTTGTCTTTCTTTATGTCAGGGTGGATGCTCTGAATAAGATATTACTCCGTAACATTTTGGTTTGAAGTTGGCTTGAAATATATTGGTCTTATTAATGTTAGGCTTTTGGCTACATTGTGATGCCTAATCTAGTTGTTTGATCAGCTATAATAGTTTGTTTTTTCCTCTGGCATGTCAATGAAAACTTGGTAATGAACCTTTTCATTTATGTTTTAAGAACCAGAAATACGACGTGTTATGATTACTGTATTATGTAATAAGGATACGCGCGAATCGCTTCTGTATTTAGTAGTGGATCGAGCAAGACTTCGTTTATCCAGTAATCATTGATTAATATGGTTGAGATTTGAATGATATTTTGGAACTAAGATGTACTCTTTTACATTATCTAATTGAAAACTTAGTGTGATTGAGATTTGAATGATATTTCTTCGATTGAAATTCAGTAATTAACGGTCATATTAGTTGTGGTTGTTACATTATCTTTGTGATAATGAGGTGACATTAAGAGGTGAATAATGAGCCATTAAATCAGAATTTAATCATCATTATTCTCCTTAATTCCTCCATTTGTAACATCTACTTAAAGTAATATAAAAGGACAACACAATTCATATGATATACTATAATCACGGTTAAGCTCTCCATCAAATTGGAGCTTTGGAATTTGGGGTGTGGCTATATCCGGTGACTCTAGTAGCCATCGGGATAAGTCTCGGTTTCGGTTTCGGTTTCGTGGACAAAAAGCGGCACGTCGATCATCGTATCTATTCCGCTATTAAGGTACGCAATTTTTCGACAGTGGTATCAAAGCCGATCGTGTTCGGCTTCTGTCCCGTTTCGAGTATGGCGTGTGATTGCTCTGGTGTTCTATAAACATAATGTTTTTGTGTTGATAGCTTGAGAATGTCTGTTTTTTGTGTAAAACAATATTTGGCCTCACATAAAGAAATATTGCTACTTCTATTAACGTCAATATCTCATGGTTTTTATTCAAGTGAATTTGAAATCAATACATCTCGTTTTTCCTGCCTCTACCACTATTAAGCCTTAGATTATAGACTGGCTTCTTCACGGATTTTATCGTCGGGGGTGATGTTTTTTTTTCCGATGTGGTGGGTCCCGGCGCCAGTCGCCAATACGGGTGGCCATCACCAATGCGAATGTCGGAAATAAAAGCGCCTTGTACCGACGACGCGTGTATGTCACACACCGTCACCTATCCTGACGCATTGAGTGCGTAAGTCGCCTCAATTATCTCGTCTGATGCCCATCTAAGTGGTGGCGACGGTTGAAGTGAGCAGGAATGATGTTTGTGCTGACTGTGTGACGGCGGTAACATCTACAGATGGATATGAGTTCTTCAAAAAAATTTCTCTTCATTGGAGGAAGATCAAGGTGAGCAGTCATTTTTTTTGGTTTGGCTGGTTTCTTCTTCTGTTTTCAAAGGTACTGAATACAAGTTAAGAAGAAGAAGACGAGGATATTGGATTATATGTGTGGGTTTGAATAATTAATGCCACTAGCATTGTTTTTGGTACTTCACATATTGTGAGTGTCAATATTTTTATAACCCAATCACGGGTAATCTCTCTCTAGAATCTAGAGAGAGCCTATCTCTCCTCTGCGAGAGCACGTTTCTTCTTCCTTCTCGGATTTTACATAATTTCTGACACACTCTTTCTTCTTTCATTGGATATTTCCAAAAGCAATCTTTATTTCTGATCAAAAAATCTCTTTCGTCTTCTTGTATTCTAATCATTGCCTAAGTCTTTTGCTGATTGGGGAGTATTATGCCGCTTAGGGTTCTCCCTCTTCTTCAATCAAGATTTTCTGCCAAGCGTCATTATACTGGAATCTGGTGTTAGGGTTTCAAGTGATTTCGTCTCTATTTAAAGGGATCATTTATTGTTCTGATCATTCACTTCTCATTCCAACTCTTATCTTTATCAAACATTTATTAGCTTTGCTGTCGGAAGAAACATTTATTAGCTCCATTACTTCATTTTTTAAGGTTTCAGTATGGAGAATGATTTGGGGTTTGGTGATCAGGCTTCTTCAGGCATTAATGCCAATGATTCTGGCCCTCATTACAACTTTTACAATCATCAACCATTCCATGCAACCTTTCCAAACTCAGATTTCCAGCCAAATAATCCTAATCATGCACATGCATGGCGCTTTCCTCGCTCAGGGCCAGTCTTTAATCTGGATCCTGAGACCTTAGGTCTTTCTAGAGAGTTTTGGGGACAATGTATTCTCGGGTTCCTGGTAGATTATCGAGTTTTCAAAGTTCCTGCTCTCAATGATTTGATTGGGAAAGAGTGGAACTGTCGTGGAGAAGTTAAGGCTATGAGGTTGGGGGATATATATGCGATTCATTGTGCTAATGATGAAGATAGAGAGGACCTACTTGCTCGCACTTTTGTCTCTTTCCATGGAGCCTTAATGGTTTTTACAAGGTGGTTTCCTGATACTGTTCTTCGCACTGTCAGGTTTCCCTATGCAGATGTTTGGGTAAGAATCTGTGGACTCCCTTTTGAGTATTTGAACATGCAAACAGCTAATATAGCTGGTCACCTCTTAAGTAGTCACTATGAAGTGGAAACTTTTGATCACATTCCCAAAAATGATTATCTGCGTATTAAGGTGCGTATTCAGCTTAATGAGCCTCTAGTCCCTGGCTTCTTTCTTGCTCTAGACAGAGGTCACCTCCTATGGCTCCAGTGTAGGTATGAAGAGATATTTAAATACTGTATTAGATGTGGTAAAATTGGTCATAACTCTGCATGCTGTAAGGAAAGTATCATGTCAATTGTTTCAAGTGTAAATGGAATGATGGATAAAGCCTCTGCTAAGGGCTTTGCAGTTTTTCAGGCACAGAGTAATCACACTATGTTTAATCTAGACCTAAGGGCAACACCATCAACTTCTAAATATGTAAACTCTAAAGTTAGGCTGGGTGGCTGTATGAATGATCTAAATGATCTTGACCAAGGAAGAGGGGAAGATGAGTATATTATTGATTTTAATCTGGGTACTACTCCTGGGGGGAAAGTCTATCCGGGTATGAGATTTGCAGTGACCTCTCAACCTTTTGCTGGTCCTATCCTTTTTAATGTTGATAGTGGAATTCAGGCTGGTAATGCAGGAAATGCTCAGAATGATACTAATATGAATACTGATGATCCATGTGAAATGCATAATGTCAATAGTGATGGTGGTGCTGAGAACCCTAGGGAGAGCCAGAATCAGAATGTTAACCAATGCTCTATGCCAAATCAGAATCCTGTTGCTGTGGGAGATCCTTATGCTTCCTACTCAAATCACAATGGACTCGCCTTTAGATATGATAGGGACATTCACATTCAGGATGCTATTCTTAATCGTGTAGAGAGGGATTTTGAATGGGCTAAAATGGATGATGATAATAGGGGTTATAACCAGACTTTTGATCCTCCAAGTCAAGCCCCTCCTGTCAATCTTCAGGCTGCTTTTCCTCAACCAATCATTTCTCTTGATGGTCCAACTGCTTCTGAAGTTCAAGCTGACTTAGATTTTGAAATGGGAGTGAAGAGGAACTCCAACCTCATTATTATTGATGATACTTCTGATTCAAATTACTCTACTCCTGAATGGACAATGATCAGTTCTGAGTCTGAGTTTATTGATGCTGATAATGGTATGGGAGCAGATGGTACTTTCTATTCAGGCACTGATAATTCTGAAAATCATGATAATTCTGAAAATCATGAAGCTCTGGGGGATGAGGATGGCCTTAATCTTAGTTTAGGTACAGGTAATTTGGCTTGTCTCAGTGCAGGTATTAAAGAGTTGCAATATGTTGGTGACTCTATATCAATTGCTGATAGAACTGGAGCAGTGAGATCCAAATCAACTGGTGCACTCCATGAAGACCCTAGCAGGAGGGGGGATCTCTATGAGATTGTTGCTGCTTCTATGGGCAACATTAATAAGAAAAGGAAATGCAGGTCTGAGAATGGGGAAACAGATATGTCAAAGGAGGCTATTCTGTCTGTTGGGCATGCCAAGTCATATCTCTATCAGTTAGCAAAGAAACAATGCTCCTCTGGTGGCTCCTTTTCCTCCAACTGCAAGGGGACTGTGAGCTTTGGATTTCATATCAAAATTGGTGATGAGGATGCGGATTTCCTGGTGGAAGATGGTGAATTGAGTATTAAAAACTAGCCCCACTTTTTCGATTTATATGATATGTAATTAATTATTTGATCTTATGAATTAAAATCAACTAATTAATTAATCAAAGTAAGCGCGAATAACGAAATAACGAAAAGTAAAGAAATATGAGAGAGGCACACGATTTTTGAAGTGGTTCAGTTTCACACGTTGAAACCTACGTCCACTATTCTCGATTAATAATTTTTAGTACCTTTCTACGGATTACAAAAATTACCAACCCACTCGTATAATCAACACTATGATTATACCTCAAGGTGAGTATCGCTAAATACTCTATACTATCTTACGCTAATAAGAAAGTACAATATAACTCACACAAATTCCCGTTAAAGAATTGTAAGCTAATAATGATGTACTATTATCCAATAACGTATTTCACTCAAGCGATTGATAATAATTGATGCACGACTCTTTTAAAAACAAACTCTAAAAATAATAAATATTTGCTCAAAGGTTTGCTTTAAAACGATTTTGAAAATCAACACTAGTAAATATTTGTGCCGTGTGAATGTAGTGTATTTCGTGTATGTCGTGTCTTTTAAAGAGTAGTATGTGAATGAGTATTTATAGAAGAAGAATCATAGTAGATCTAAAACCCTAGCATAATATTTAATAAAGATACTTATCTTATCATAAAATAATATTTGCTAATCTTTTAGAAATATCTTTATCTCAAAATATTATTTGGTTTATCTTATAGAAATATATTTATCTTGATATCTCAAAATATTGTTGTAAAGATATAGTAGAATCATAGATTAGGTAAACTAAGGAAACAACCTATGGAGGCCGAAATCCTCTAGCTCACGAAACCCTAGGAGCACGAATCCCTAGGTGGCACAAACTAGGTTTCACGAAACCCTAGATGGCTCAAACACTAGGTGGGCTAATTAGGTTAACAACAAATTGAGATAGATTATATTAGAAACCCTAGGTAGCATGACAACCCATAAGTTGTATTACTAACCAATAGAATCTCATAAATATATTCTCTAATAAAACTTTTGATAAATATAAAAATACTCTTTCACTTTTTGAAAACATTTCAAAACATTTTATTTCCAAAATCATGCATCAATATTTTATCATTCAAAATCATAGGCTAAAGCTATAACTTTTGAACATAAAATCTCTCGAATGGAATAGTTACTGAATGACGACCTATACTATCTAATCTTCACAAAGATCTTCAGTATACGGATCATCTCTTCATCTTGATCACAAAGACCCTCCATCTCGAGTCTTGTTTAGATTTATGTAGATCTTGTTTGAAGCGATTTTCCTTAAAGTTATGCCTGGTTAGCTATAACTTCCAAGTTCACTTCCAAAGTTATTCCTGAAGTTGTTATAACTTTGTCTCACAAACTTTATCAAAGTTTTGCCTAACTTTGATCTTTCTTCTCATAATTGTTGCTAGCTATAATAAGACTAAAGCACACAATTACACGCATATGATATATCGAGTAAAACATATTATTACATAAACACATGTCATTATCAAAACTTATGAATTGGTCCAACAAATTCCCCCTTTTTGATGATGACAAGTCTCATATTATTTCCTCATGATTACTTCTTAATAATGTGACTAAGTATGGTTCCCCCTCAACAAAGCACTCCAAAGTTATAGCAACTTTGATCGCAAGAACAAAACAACTTAGCCAAAGTTATAGCTTGAGAGAATTTAAGAGATAACGAGTCTTGACAAGGAGCAAGCTTAAGCAAAGACTCAAATCATATCATTTCTTCCCCCTCTTGGCATCATTGAAAAAACAAGAACAAAGACATGAAACGACTAGAATAACACATGTCAAGGCAAGAAATAGATATGCAAAATACGCAATATAACACGATATATATCAAGCAAAATAAAGTGTAAATGTTAATTAAAACTACAAAACACAAAAGATAGTATTAGTTGCCATTGGGCCGAATAGACAATTTCAAAATAAGCCAAATGGGCCGAATGGGATTAGTAGTTTAAGAGTTAAAACAACCAAGGATAGAAAGATCAAGGCATTTTGGGTTGACGGATTTTGTTAGGATCGACATAACCGGGCCTAGTGCGGTACTCAAGAGTGGAAAGACGGTCAAGGCAATTAGACACATGAGAAGCTTGAGCGGTGAGGCAAACATCAAAGTTCCGGACTTTTAGCGAAAGAGCCTCCGTCGCATCGTATATAGTACGCATTCCCTCACGCATCTCCGTCCCGTTCTTAACCAACGACCCGCCTTGGCTCACCAAGAAAGTCATCCTATCCCTTTGCCTATACGCCTCTTGCTTACAATCGATAATATTTCGTTCCAACTTAGCAAGGCGATCATCCACACCATCCATCCATGTCCTCATCTCATGACTCACACCCGCCCCACCTTGGTCACGGGTTGAGCCCAAAGAACCCACGGCCACGGCTTGAACAACCGTGTCCAAAACCGTCTCAATTTTCTTATCCTGCGCATCCAAGCGCTCCATAATACTACCAATGTACATATCCAATTTTGATTCAATCACAGAAAAATCAGCCCCACCCGAAGACAATCCAACCGAAGCTCCTTTGACCAAAAATAACAACTCCGGACCATTAGCATCAAGCTTCATAAATTTCAAGAACGTATCACACATCTCATCCTTTACCGCGACCCCATAATTTTGCACATTAACAACTCCCTTTGACTCAAAGAGCCGTGACAACCACATGCCATATGACAAGTCAAGAGTAGAATAAAATTTGTCTTCGGTCACCGAGAAAGCGGTTTGTGAAATACGATTAAAGACAAGAGAAGGTAAATTAACCCGGTTGCCTTCCAACCAATGCTTAACGACTAACATCTCATAGCATGCAATTTTATCACGTCCGCCCCGTCGCGGAATCACGGTATTCCATAAAAAATTTAACAGAAATTTCAGTTTCGGAGAGACACTACCAGCCAACACGCAACTCGACACCGTCGCCCCAACATCAAAATATTGCTTAACCTCCAGCTTAGCCATGTCCGTCAGTTCCTCCCATGACGTACTCGGATTGATTTTGATTCCATCATCAGGAACCGAAAACAGAGTACAAAAGTCCGTCACGGAAATCGAAACTGAACGGCCATTTATGACGGCATGCAAGACTCCATTGTCTAAAGAAACAGAGGAAAAGAATTGCATTACCTCAATCGGATACACCGGACCCGAAAACTCAGCCACCGTTTCCCATTCTTGGAAATTCAGAAAATCCGAAAAGAATCCCAAGGCCCTATACTTATCACACCAAGCCTTAGGATAATACCGACCACCGTGTATTCCATATTGAGCAACCCGGTTTACAAGTTTTCTTTCGTCTTTTGTAAGACGGAGTTTATCAATTCCCAAAGATGTTTCTTGCGGCGAAAAATCACGAAGAGTTACCCGTGTGGTTTCCTCGGAAACCGTGTCAATGGTTTCGGTTGTGGCTTCTTCTTGGAGTCTTCCTTTCCCTTTGTTTAACCGTCTTCTCTTAGTACCCTCAAGACCCGCACCCAACTCGGTTTGATTTGGGTTGGGTGATTGTTGTGTGGTAGGAGAAGAGGTATTTTTAGGCATGCTTGGCTTTGGAGTTTTAGGATTTGGGTTTTTAGCAATTTTTGATCTAGTGGAAGCCATTGTTGAAGGTTGAAGGTTGAAGGTTGAAGGTTGAAGGTTGAAGGTTTGTGTGTTGTTTGTAGTGGAACCGTGAGGAAGGAGAGGAAGTGGTAAAAAATTGGTTGAGAATTAATGTGGTAAAAGTAATAGGTGTAAGAGTAATTATGATTGTGTAAGAGTAGGTTTTTACTTTTGTACTTGGGCACATGGGTGTGCCGTCACACTTGATGTCTTTCCTTTTTTTTTTTTTTTTTTTTTTTGCAATTTGAATTTAGGTAGGAAAGGAATCTTGGGTGGTTATTTTTGTTGAGATATGGTAAGGATAGAATTTGGTAAATAAAAAATATGGAAAGGTTATTTTGTTTGAGAATTTCGGCTAGTATAGGATGCATGGGTAGAATTTGGCTCAATTTTGGAAAGTGAATAAGATAGGTTTTTTGGCAAATATGTGGTTCATAATTCAATTTCCATAAAACACTAAATATGCAAGATACTCACGTAAAATATTTTATATTAAACACAAATATACTGGCAATGAAATATGCGGACACAGTCATATAATCTCGTCTTAATCTAGCCAGTCACGCAGGTTCACAAAATAAATAAGATGAATTTAATTGCTACCGATTAAACCAATTTCCAACCGCAAAATCTCAAAACGTCTTCTTGCTAACGCCTTTGTTAAAATGTCAGCCCATTGAACATCAGTACTACAAAATTCGAGTTTAATGTTGCCCTTTTCTACATGGTCACGCAAAAAGTGATGTCTAATGTCTATATGCTTAGTACGAGAATGCTGAGCTGGATTCTTAGAAATAACAATAGCACTCGTATTATCACAGAAAACAGGCATACAACCAACATTAACACCATAATCACATAGTTGTTGCTTTAACCAAAGTAGTTGGGAGCATACCAGTCCTGCAGCGATATATTCGGCTTCTGCAGTGGATAACGCAACCGAATTTTGCTTCTTTGAGCCCCAAGTAATTATGCAAGGTCCAACAAAAGTGGCGAATCCAGAGGTACTTTTTCTATCTAACGAACATCCCGCATAATCTGCGTCTGAATATCCTACTAGATTGAAATTACACTCAAGTGGATACCACAAATATAGATTAGATGTACCAATTAAATATCTCAAGATACGTTTAACTGCAATCATATGTGATTCCTTCGGACATGATTGAAATCTAGCACAGACACATACGCTGAACATAATGTCAGGTCTACTTGCAGTTAAATATAATAAAGAACCAATCATACCTCGATATGTAGTCTCATCTACGGACTTACCAGTTTCGTCTAAGGTCAACTTTTTGTCAGTTACCATAGGTGTGTCCATTGGATGAGCGTTTTCCATACCAAATTTTTTGATTAGCTCCTTGACATATTTTTTGTTGGTGAATCTTTATGCCTTCTTTGGTTTGTTGAATCTGCAGTCCTAGGAAGAATTTCAATTCTCCCATCATGCTCATTTCAAATTCTGAGGTCATAAGATCTGAAAAATACTTGCACAATTTATTGTTAGTAGAACCAAAATAATAATCGTCTACATAAATTTGAGCAACAAGTAAATCAGAACCCTCGGATTTTAGAAATAGGGTTTTGTCGACAGATCCTCTCTTAAAATTGTTTTGTAATAAAAATTTATGACAATCTGTCGTACCAAGGCCTAGGCGCTTGTTTCAAACCATATAAAGCTTTAACGAGTATTAAAAACATGGTTTTGAACTTGCAACAAAAACCTCTTCTTCCAAATAACCATTAAGAAAGGCAGTCTTAACGTCCATTTGGAATAATTTCATTCCTTTATGAGCTGCGAAGGCGATGAGCAAGCGAATAGCTTCAAGTCTTGCTACTGGAGCGAATGTTTCGTCATAATCAATCCCTTCTTGTTGATTATAACCCTGAACGACCAATCGAGCCTTGTTACGAACTATAACTCCTGAATCATCCAATTTATTTCTGAATACCCATCGAGTACCAATCACAGTTCGATTAGGAGGTCGTGGCACAAGGTGCCATACTTTATTACGTTCAAACTGTTGAAGCTCCTCTTGCATTGCTACAATCCAGTCGGATTCTGCAAGTGCTTCTTTGATGTTGGTAGGCTCTATGGTAGACAGAAAAGAATAGAATGAACAAAAGTTATTTAATGTTCGTCTCGTTTGAACTCCCTTATTCAAACTTCCTAGGATACTATCCATAGGATGAGAACTCTTATATTTCCATTTCTTAGAGTTCCTAGGCTCATCATCATCTGATGAACTATCACTTGCCTCAAATGATTCAGAATCAAGATTGGTTCCCCCTGAGTTGGACTCTGGGGTTATAGCTGAAGTTGGTACAACTTCAGTTACACCATCTTGGTTCTGGTTCAAAGTTATAGCATCATCAGTTATAACTTCAGTTTCCTTTTCCTTGTTTTGAGAAGAGACATTTGTATCATCAACAATAGTCTCAGTTCTCTGTTCAAGGTCATTTGCGGATTTATCAAGTTCATCATTGATTCCTTCAATAACTTCTTCAATATTTTCTGGCACGTCATCTCTGGAGAGACGAAAGTCTGGATCATTCATGTCCTCTTCTTCATTCTGTTCAACTTGTTCATGCACATTATCTTCATCAAATACAACATGAACACTTTCTTCTATGCACAACGTTCTTTTGTTAAAAACTTTAAAAGCTTTACTATGATTAGAATAACCAACAAACACAGCTTCGTCACTTCGTGGATCAAATTTGCTCAAATTACTTTTTCCAGTATTATGGACAAAACATTTACTCCCGAAGCAACGAAGGTGAGCTATATTGGGTTTTCTCCCTCTTAAAAGTT
>JAIUZE010025599.1:0-12778 GCA_022085475.1 Heliosperma pusillum | reverse complement strand
CGTCTTTTAAGACCGAGTCTTGGATGCGAAATGTTATCGCATGTCGAATCGGAACACGTTATATTCCGAGATCCTGGCCAGGTTTAGACTAGGACCGTATTATTATCGTCGTGCTACCAGGAGGAAATTAGTTTACATATACGAAATGTAGCATCGTGTATGAGTTCAGGGAAATGCTTTATCCCGTGGATGCCTGTTAATCATACTTGCCATGTACACGGTGCTAGTGCGTTTCATTTACCGTGAGAGATGTCGTCTTGTGTCGTCGTTCTTGAATGCGTGATTTAATGATATTATTCATGGTCATTGCATGATTGGGCACCGTCTATGTATTGGGTTGTTTGAATGGATGATAACATGATGGATTTATTCATGATAATCGCATGACTTGGCATGGTTTGTTTGTCGAGTCTCAATCTTATCAAATTTATACCGCTAACGGTGAGATGCAAGCCCTAGTGAGCGTATTCGGTTGCCTAAGAGTGTCTTCCCCGAGTCTTTGTATAACATGATGGATTCGGACTTGTACCTCTTATGCTCTTATCATTATATATTGAATTGCCTATCTATCCTTATCGTATCTCACATGTATATCAATATGTATGCATGCTTTACTTTTGTATTTCATTCTATGTACGTTTAATGTGATATGGCTGGGAGAACCCGGAGTTACTCCCCACTGACTGTGGCATTCATGTTTTTCATGGATGAACAGGTTGCTTGCATGGATGGCTTTTTGCTTGACATTTTGGGTTCGGGTGTGAGCTAGCGGGCGTTGTCCCTGGATTAAAACACCTCTAGACGATTTTAGCTTGTTTGCTAAACACTTTTATTTGTTAACTTTTTGGAGAGACTTCGTCTCTTGATGTAGTATATTTCGTACTTTAGTTTGTAATATTTGGCACTCCTCATATTCTTCCCTTGCATGTATAAAAGTTTTTAAAACTTCATATTTCCGCTATATAATTCACATGCTTGTTTGTTTTATATTTTCGCATTTACGAGGGTTGTCACATTTAAGGACGACACCTATTTATAATCATAGGATTAGCCACTTTATGTTATTTTTTTCGATGTGGGATAATTCTACAATTTATACGTAATATGTTTACGACATCTACATTATTTTTCAATGTGAGAAAAATAATATATTAAGTAGTACACCATCTTTTTCTTAAAAATATATATTTCTATTATTTTTTCTTTATATAATAATTAAAAAATTATCCACTTAATTTTTTTATATCCAAAGTATTATTTATGAAACTTTCCTAAATTAATTTTTTATGATGTAAATTTGACTATTGTAAAGATAATAATACAAACTTGTAAGAGATCTCTAAGACAATACTTAAGAGACTCAAAAGATTTTGGGTGGATACATAAGTTCCAATTATGACTCATATCTTAAGGTAAATTTTCGATGTGGGACAATTCTACTTTTTATATGTAGTATATTCAGCACACCTACTTTATTATTCAATGTGGACAAATAACATACTAAGTACTACATCATATTTTTCTATAAATTAATTATTTCTTGAATACTACTAAACCATTATTTTACTTATATTAAAATAATAAAAAAATATTTTAAAAGTCATTTATTTAATTTTTATATACTTAGGTTATAGTTATATGATCTTATAAATGATATAGTAGTAAAAAATACAAAATTTATACTCTAATGAAAGCATTTTTCGTTAAGAATCCAAATATATAAGTTTCGAAATATTTTGCATTATAATTTTTTTGTCAGATTGATAATCAATTTTTTCTTACGTAAATAATAGTTGTGATATTAAAAATATTACATAGTATCTTTTTTGTAATCTTGGAAGATCTTAAAATATACTTTCCAAAAATTGAAAAAGATGATGTTGACCAATAGAATTGCTCGAAAAAACCCTCTTTTATATATATATATTGATTATAATATTTAAGATAAATATTTTTTTTTGGGTGCAAGTCAGGGGCAAGGCCCGATATTTAATATAATAAATAGTTGAAGAGTAAAAAAGTACACAAAGTAAAATCAGGTACCTAAAATCTTCAATGTTACCCTGGTAGTATTAGCTATTTGTCAAACACTTCTTAGGAAATAATTTTGTTGGCATGAAAAAATTATGAGATGTCACGTCGGAAGTTGAAAGTCAAAATGATGGATATCACGTCGGAAGTCAAAGGTCAGATTGTTGACCCGTCAAAAGAAATACTTAATAATATAATTAATTTGGACGAAATTTAAATAAAGTAGTCCGTCTTAATTATTTTAACCCGTCTTAGTCTCTTTAAAGTGATAAAACTCGGTAAATGGGTGAAATCTACTAAGCAAGTCAAGCTCACCTAAATGAGTCAAATATTCTCATATGGGCCACATGACTATCAAGTCCAGAATTGTTTCTGAAACAAGGGTTGAGCCCATTTAGGGTTTGGCTCGTATCTTTCATTCTCTATAAATACCGCTCATCTTTCATCATTTAGAGGGGGAACGAAAATCACAAAGAAGACAAAGAGAAGGAAAACTGAAGACTAGAGAAATCTTAAATTCTCTCTAGAAACAAGAAACAAAACAATAAAGTAATCGTCTCCAAAGAATCAAGACATCGAAGCACTACAAATCTCGTGTCGTCATCAAGGAACTAAATCGTGAAAGAAATCAAGTCAAAAGACCTTCTCTCACCGAGTCAAATTCATCAAAGGGCATTAAGTCAAGCGACCTTCCTCCATCAAAGGAAGCATTCTTCGAATCCGGACGTCAAGCACCCAAAATTGTGCAGTCAAGATTATTGAAGAGATAAACACCTCAATGAAGGAGATTTAAAGTCAATGAGACACTCCTTTCAAAAAATCGTCATCCAAAGTCAAGTGGAGATTAAGTCATCAAGGCCCTCCGTAAATCAAGCACTCATATTCACATGGGGATCGAATAAGTGGAATAAATAGAGATTGTACCCAAAATATTCAAATTTAATAAAATCATTTTTATTACAATTTGTGTTTGTTATTTATTTACAGAATCACAAGTTTGTGTAAACAAATTTATCTGAAAATTTTTGGCCAAAAAGTTGTTACAGTGGAAAAAATACCAGATTTGTACTGCCAAACATAGCTTCAGTGTAAGTCGTCAACTTTATGGGAGATAAAAAATAAAAAGGAATTAATAAAAACGTACTCCCTCTTATTCTCAATAACCTTCCCCTTTCATTTTAACACAAAAATTAAGAAAATACACTAGCACACCATATATTTAAATTTGGACCACACAAATATACTACCCCACCATACAATTAAATTTGCACCACACAAACACTTACCAAAAAAGAAAATAGGAAAAGTATTGTGAATAGACGAAAATAGAAATGAGAAATGTTATTGAAGAATAGGAGGGAGTATTAAAGTAAGGAAGATGTAAGATAAATAAATTAAACCCGATAGGAGAAAGAAGAAGATATTATAAACTTGGAGGGATCAAGGAAGTATATAAAATGTGGTAATTTTTAATTTTTCGTAATTTTTATATTCGTTAAAAGGATCTCTTAGTTTGCTTGGGTTTATAAGTATTATCTTTGTTTTTTTTTTCATGATGAGATTAGATTGGAAATTAAGTAGAAGATGTTTAGATTGAACCTAATTTTTAATTATCAACTGATTAGATTAGATTAATTCGTTAGGTTGAAGTTAGACTGTCGTTACTAGAGCTGGCAAAAGGTGACCCGACCCGAAGAACCGACCTGACTTATCCGATAACCGACCTGATAGAACCCGTAAATTTGCTGAACTGAAACCGACCTGAACCGATCCGAAGGTTAACCGATAAACTGATAGAACCTGAAATGATATGACCCGAACCGACTTGTGACTCGACCCGACCCGACCCGAAACCCGATTCACCCACAAACCCGACCTGACCCAAACCGAACTGAACCGACATGTATGTAACTCGTTTTAACCCGATTAAACTCGACCTGACTCATAGCCAAATAATCTTTTTTAAGAATCTAAATTCCTTTATAGTTTGTTTTTTTTGTTAATAAACTTGATATAAAAGATTATCGCTCATTTTATTTTTCAAAACAAAATGTAATCTTAAAATAAATAGTCAGGTGTAAATTTAGTACGCTATATTCCTAGTTAAACTTATTAATAATTATATTGTCAGTGATATATGTAGAAAATTTTAAATTAACGCTTTGTGAGAAAAAAAGTGTTTAGTTTTGGCTCCATTGAAAACAATAAAGGGAAGAAAGAGTTATGAGTTATGACCATACAAACAGACCACGGTTATTAATTATGATCTTAAAATCCAAACCTCAAATACACCATTCTAATAGAGCTTATTCAAAATTAAATACGTAGGATCACCGTCAAGATAATAAATAAAATCTATTATAGGTAATTCATTTAGTTCTTTGCCATACTTCATATGTCAAATGTTCAAAACTATGAACTACATAAACAACTGATTAATTTAGACCAAAAACATTATTTTTTGTCCATAATATAGGCGAATCCGACACTGGATAGGCACTCATTTCATATACTTATAACCGAGGTCGAACAACATAAGTGTTCATTGAAATTATACAATCATTAACTTTTATAGTGTTATACTCTTATATTTTACAAATATCTTTTGTATCGAGTTCCTCAAATCCAATATTATAATTCATAAGTTCAAAAGTGATCTTTTAACATAACGACCCGACCATTGACCCGGTTAATTTTCAAATTTAAGACGACAATATAAAATACTCGACCCATCAGTAACCCGAAACCAAACTGGTCTCGACCTGATCAAGCATATTGACCTGATATATCCCGACTCATTGGTCAACCGATCCGAAACTGAACCGACCTGTTGTATTTATTGACCCGATTAACCTGACCCGTAAGTGACCCAACCCGAACCCGACTCGATCTGAATATGCAACTTGACCCGACCAAACCCGAGCCCGACATGACCCGAACTGCCTGAACCCGACCCGTAACCGACCTGATTGACCTGATTGCCACCTATAGTCGTTACAACCAGAGTTTGATACTTCGACATAGAAGAATTGACGAGGCTTAAGTATAACGGAAGTCGGTTTTAAGTTTAGAGAAAGAATAAACAATATTAAAATTTCAATATGTGGATAATTAGAACATTTATAAATCGCTATAATTAATGAGAAAGAGTCGTCGTTTCTCAAAATTTTGTATCTCAGTGAATAAAACAATCCCAAATCACCTTGCTTGCCACCACAAGTTAAGGAATTTGTTGGAGGTGCATTAATGGAGGTCGACTGAAGGGTATTTTAAAGTCACACCCCGTCTTACCTATCATCGATTCACCTTCAAGTTAAGGAATTTGTTTCGAGGAGGTGATGCATCCATATTTTGGCAAACTATTACGGGGCATGAAATTATGCTTATCAGGTGAGCAATCTAGCTGTGTCCCTTACCCTTGCCTCTGTTTGATTCACCGATTCATGTCCATGGTGATCATTGGTCAAGGTAAACCAACCAAAATTAGCCAACCTGAGAATAGGTTATCCGCGGACAGTGATGCATGAGGCTAGTGAGCTCTCTAACTCAGCATCAGTGTTTGTAGCGGCATGTATCAAATGACATAAGGATAACACAGGAAGGATACATATGAAACACATGGTGGCTTTGCTCAATTTTTCTATTGAAATATTTACTAGTGACTATTCCAAATATGGTTGAACGAGTCACTGGAGTGACCAGTTTGATTTGGATACATCGAATAAGATGTAAATGCTTCAGGTTTCGACCGTCGCATATCAATTTATGGTGTCATGGTCCCCGGGTTCGCTCGTAGTTACTGCGTCGTCCTGAGGGGCAAGCCATTGCAATGCTTGGGAAGAGAAGTTCCTTATTAATGGAGTTCACACTTGCCATTGGTGAAGCAATATAGCTTGCTAAATAAACGAAGAAAATTGGAGAGAAAATCTGAGAGGAAAGAGAAAGATGAAAATAAAACTTGTGTATTGTATTAATTAACTTATGAAAGTTATTACACAGAGATACTTGTACACAAACCAAATAATTAACTACTATAAAAAACTACGTCAAAGTCTGTTAGAATGGTCACATTCTGTTAGAAGGTTGTTAGAAACTAAAATCCTTCAGAAGCTTCCATTGTTGCTTGAGTCTTCTTGTTGCACTCAACGATCCTTGTGACACCCAACGATAATGTAATAAAGTAACCACATAGAATTGCAACGGAAAAACGAGATTTAAAAAAGAAACTTTAAATGCAAGAACCGTGAATGTCACTATATAATTAAACCAAAGCTTACTTAGTAAATCGTTTATACAAATTGTAACTTTAAAAAATACAAGGGATCCCGATCCCTCGATATATACACAAATAAGATAAAAACTACGATAGACTACAACGCAAAGGGTGAATCGTTGTAAGTACAACGCTCGCTATATGACTCGCCAAAACCCCATGCAACACCAACCTGTAACCTTTTCATTCATGAAACATGAATGCCACAGTCAATGGGGATAACTCGGAGTTCTCCCAACCATATCACCTGAAAAAAGCGTAAGCAAAGCATATTACATACATCATCATACATATATAAGTTTCATGTCAACTTCTATATCAACATTACATATTATCATCATAAGCATGTGAGAATAATTAGCAATATAATCATCATACTATCAAGACTATGGAAGACTCACCTTGCCAACTATACCGCTACTAACGGCTTGCATCTCACGTTAGTAACCATATAACTGAAGAGGTTGGAGACGTGAGACACAAGATAATAATAAGCATCCAATCGTCTCATACACATCCAACAAATCGTCATGTAAATCATACATACTCTCACGGTAAATGAAATGCACTAGCATCTGTAAATTGCAAGATAGGTAAATGTAAATCCACATAATAAACGTTTCCCTAAACCATATACGATAAAAAAAAATTATACTCATGACCAAGACAACTCTAGACTCTAATCCTCCCAGTAGGACTACGATAATAATACGCCATGGTCTAAATTTGACCAGACTCTTGGGACAAGGAGTGTACCCAATTCTACATGTGGTTAGGCGTACACACATCCAAGACTCGGTAAAAAAAAACATAAGCCGAGTACCAAAATCCGGAAGAGCGGCCAACGACAGAGGCAGCCAGAGAATAAGTATACCAATCTTGGAAGGGCGGCCAACAAGAAAGATTGTCATAATAACAAGTGCTCATACTCCCGCAGGGCGGCCAACGGAGATGAGAATCAAGCAAGTACGCTACATGCAAAGACGCCACCTCGCAAGAATACAACATTTGACGGCCGGAACGATCAACGCTAAGCGTTCGCCTCCCAACAACCATAATAGTAAACCGGACGGATTGATCAACTATAATAGTACAAGCAATCCACTTCAATATATCATATTCACTCAAAAACTCAAAATAGTAAACCGGACGCCATTTACTCATACGGACTCCGATTAAGGTGATTCAAAAGGCTAAATCGCATATTTTTCCAACGCCGACCCATCTTTCAATTATTTAGAAACTTTTGAGGTCATGAGGTCATGGGGTCCGTCCCGGTCGGGACCGAATTCGTCCCGACCGGTACTAGGCTTGTCCCAGTCGAGACAAAGTCAGTCGCGACCGACATGGGGTGTGTCCCGGTCTGGCACGAGCTTGTCCTCGCTGTCATGGGGGTATGGATGGCTAGACACTTAGTCTTAGGGTGCATCCCGTCTGGTCCCAAAGCCATCCCGGTCAGGACGGGCTTAAGACAGAGAGACGAGCTTCGGGACGAGGTTAAGGACGATGCCAAATGCGCTTAATTCGATTCCAACTTTGTTCCAAGCGACAAGACAATAATGGGTAGAGATACCAAGCACAAACCATTCCACAGAACTGATATACAATTAATTTAGACTGTTTCCCCTCTTCACTCTCTTATGTTTCGGTGTATTTAGCTTAGTTTAGCGTCAGTTTTATCGTATTTTGGCCCTCATCCCGTGTACTATGATATTACTTATTTCAGTCTCATTTTATAGGAAATATGCCAAGACAAGGACGAGACGGGATGAGAACCGATAAACCGTTACAAAAAAAAATACACAAGGAAAAGAGAAGAATAAATGAAGAAAAGAAGAGAAGGAAAGGGAAGGGAGTCTCAGCCGGTCTGGCCACCGGCCGGACGACTGAGCACACACCTAACCCCAACAAAGCAAGATAGATGAAGGAAGATCAAGGAGCCCCAGCTGGTCCAGGCCACCGGCGGCCAGCCGGTCGGCTGAGGAGTCGACACAAGGGAAAGAAGGAAGAAATGAGCATGGACTCCCAGCCAGTCCAGGCCACCGGCGGCCGGTCAGACTGGCTGGGGAAACGCCACAAAGAAGAAGAAGAAAGAAAGAGGAAGAAAAAGCAGGAAGTCCCAGCCGGTCCACGGCACTGGCGGCCGACCGGCCGGATGGGACCCAAGTCCGCATTTTCACCTCTTCTCCTTTTTGAACCCTCTAATCCCACCAACCTATAAATACCCCTCTCTTAACTCATTTTGGACACACACCCCTAGACAAGAACCCTAGTAATTAGTAAGAAATATTTTCCTAATTAGTACTATAATCTCTCTTAATTAGTGATAATTACTCAATTTCCTAGTTAGTTATTAGTAGATCTAGTCTTTCTCTTACGTACTAGTGAAGAATTGGGTTGTAATTTGAAGACAAGAGGAGACTCTTTCTTCCATTATTAATTCAATTTTCAATCTTTCTTATAAGTTTGGTATATTTCTCATCTCTATTTCATTACTTGTCATTGAATTACTTATTCCTGCTTCTTTATTTAGTTTTAGATGTTGAGAATGCCTTCCCTTGTCTATTTGATACCAAAGTCTATATCTTTAATGTTTTCCTTCATTAATATGAGTGAGTAGTGTATCATTAGAGTAGATAGGGGATTTATTGTAGGTTTATGGGTCGATTATGGTAGTTGGGCATAAAGATTAAGTCATTTGGTAGTCTACTTGTTTTGTGCACACAAGGTGTTTGTTGGACTGCTTGAATGAGTAATTTGAGTCTTTTCCATGTTTAATTACTGGTTTGAGTGAGAGCTTAGACTTGTATTGTATTTGTGTGTGTGTTGGATGTTTAGGGGGAGGTTAGGGCGAGAACCCAATCGAACTTTTGACTAGGGCTCGTCTCGCATCGAGAGGTGGAGGCTTGCCCATTAACCGTCTTGCACCGAGAGGTGGAGACATGCATAGACTCATCATTAGACTAGTCTTAACCCCCACCATAATTGACCTATGCCTTACATTAATGAACCTATTCCGTCTTAGAACCATAATTACCGTCCCTTGGGATACGACCCTTGAAATACCCAACGGTAACTCGTTCGCTTGCGAGGTTAAGTAAAAGACACATCAACAACTCATACAAAAACCTTCCATCCCAAACAACCAAGAACTAACATATGAAACACATCTCATTCAAAGTAACCACAAAGATGACAAATGAACATATAAACATGGTTATAAACATGTAATTCAAGATAATTGACAATTTATCCAACATAACTGATAAATCTTCCATAAAACATCCAACAACATGGAATTGTCATAACCATTCCTATTTTGTTACTAATTCATTATTTAAAGCACATAAAGATGTGCTATCGAGTAACCCGTCTACATTACCTTATATAGCGTCTTCTAAGCTATCCATAAATCAAGAAATAATCTTCAACCGGTCCTCTAATCTCTACCTATCATTATAATACAAAAAGATAAATATTTCTCATACTAGAGAAAGATAGATGATTTGAATTAGTGAGAAAGGTGAAGGCTTTCCTATATTGAAAGATAGAGGGAGGTGAGAGGATTCTGAAACATCAAACGGATCTAAATTTGGTTAAGAAATAGAGGTTTTATGAGAGTTTTAATGAAGGAGTTTATGGTGAGTTTTTTATGGTGGAAATTTTAGATTTAGAGGGATGAAAGAGGAGATGAAATCTGAAAAATGAGGATGGAAGCCCTATAAAAATGAGATTTTGGTGCCTAATAAGGGATCAGTTTCCACTAAAAATCCGAGTAGAATCCAATTTCCGACTCTAAACGGACAATTAAGAAAAATGGTTTTGACCCAACTAGAATAAAAATGCGATTCTTATAAAATTAAAAGCTAATAATAATAAATTAGCAAATTAAAGTATTTCAGCAAATAAAAAGAGAAGATTATTATAAAATTCAACAATTAATTCAATCACCCAATATGATAAAATCGAGGGTGTTACTGTAATACTTCGTATTTCTGAGTACCTTGTAGTCGGTCGAGTAAGGGTCACTAGACCGAGTGGGATGTGTACTCGGCCGAGTAGGGTGTTTTCGGCCGAGTAAGGTTGGTGTGTCAGTTAGGCAGCCTTCTGTCTTGTTGGCACTCAGCCGACTGTAGTGTGCACTTGACCGAGTGCGGTGAACTCGGTTGAGTGACTTCTGTACTCGACATCGTGATCGGTCTGACGGGTTTTATCGATAGGTTTTGATTAAAGATAATTAAGAGGTATAAAAGGATTGTCGTCAGTTAATTAGTCATTATCAAACCTTAAAATCTCCTAAAACCTTCCAAACCCTCTTAATCATCTTGAATCATTGATGATTATTATTTATACACATATTTTATGCTTCCCTTAGTTACATATAACTCGATTTACCGTCTTTCCTTGCTTATTTCTATGCTATTTTAGCTAGAATATCGATTCTGCCGCTTCTGTTATGTTTTAATGCAGATTGTATGCATTTGGAGCTTTTTGAGTAGATATGAAGCATGACGGACTCGGATCGTAGAAGGTTAGGCGCGGGAATCGAGAACGAAAGAGAAGAAATGAAGAAAAATCAATGCAAGAAACGAGCCAAAAGAAGGGATGCTCAACCGAGTCGTGGTGATGTCTGCTCGATCGAGCAAATTCACTTTGCTCGATCGAGCAACCTAGTTTTTCGACTGTTTTTGTATTTCCTAAACTAGTTTGACCTAATTAATTAGATTTGTATTATAAAAGGAAAAGCTCGTCTTTCATAATTAGACATGCTTTGATATTAGAAACTCAAGTTTTCTTTGCTTTGCCTCTGGATTTTATTCATCAAGACGATTGTCTTTAGTTCAAACTTGTAATCGGTATTCTTCAATCTTTCTTTGCTATTCGATTAGTTACCTTCTAGTTCTTTAATTATTCTTTGTTGATCCTCTCATTATTGTTAATCATGTTTACTTTATTTATTATCGTTGTTATTAATATTGTTATGAGTAGCTAAATTCCTTTCTAGGGTTGAAAGGGGATCTAGGATTGTTAGAAAGGGTAGACTAATTAATTGAATTGCAATTGCATGGTTATCGTTTGATTATTGTTTTAATTCTAGTCGTTTGATTAATGGCCAGGATTAATTAACTAGTCTCGCGAATTAGGATTGACACCGACCGGGTTAAGACTAAGATAGGCTACGATAATTGAATAGAACTCGTTTAATGATATCGATCGCATGTTAAATTGTAGATCTAAAGGGCATAATTGAATCGACCGATCTTGTGACCTTAGATAACTTTATTGCATGATAGTTGATTACACCCTTATCCCTGAATAATAATCCTAGTGAACCTGAGACCCTAAACTTTTAATCTTATTGTTTTCAACCTTTTATTGTTATTGTTTACTATTAGTTTAGAAATACCAATCTTAAACCCCGAAATTGTTACTATAGAGACGAACCTAGTTTAACAGATTAGAATACTACCGCCTCTCTGTGGATTCGATACCTTACTTACCGCTGACTATTAGTCAG
The DNA here is from genome assembly GCA_022085475.1 of Heliosperma pusillum. Classification (NCBI taxonomy): domain Eukaryota; kingdom Viridiplantae; phylum Streptophyta; class Magnoliopsida; order Caryophyllales; family Caryophyllaceae; genus Heliosperma; species Heliosperma pusillum. The sequence goes on along the minus strand of JAIUZE010025599.1, from coordinate 956 downwards.
TTGTGAATTAGGATTACTTTGATTAAGAAGACGCGACTTTACCCTTATCAATCATTTCAAGGCTCGCTGCATCAATCACTACTGCATCAGATTCTTTCTCTTGTGTAGATTTCGTTGTAAGTAATCTTGTCTTATTTGTTATGGTGATTGTGGGTAGTTTTGTTTAAACCGTAATTTGTAATGGGGGACGGGGATTTGAAAAGTAACTGATATAAATACTGATTGATTGATTATGAGGAGATTTTGTAAGAGGAAAGATTTTTATTGGGCTGTGCTTATTGCGGATTTGCTTACAACGTAGGATTTTCCTACTCAGTGCCTTGTATGTTAATTATTGTGATGAGATATGTTATTTTGATATTGATAAGTGTTGATAATGATGATGGTGTTTGGAGTTTGGAGTTTGGAGTGGTTACTTGGTTACTATTTTGGTGGTCTGCTGGGAGACAGACCATAACCTGTGTTCGCCTCTCGTAGCTCTCCTGTTGCGATGGGGATGTGCACATTAATGTTCCGGTAATCTCACTGCGGTGACATGGAATTTCCATGTGCAGTGTTGCGGTATGGAATCAATAGGTGGTTTGCAGGTCAAGGTGGTAACCTGATGCTGCTAAGGTGACCGTTGCGGTGGGCTGCCGATTTATTTAAATTTTATTTCTACTTTGTTGTATCGTACATTGATTCGCTTATGGTATACTGACCCCTTATTGTTTTCTAAAACTCTTGTGATCCATTGGGGAATGGTGAGCAGGTAATTCGATGATTTCGTGTTGGGAGTTGATTGGATCGCTGTTGTAGAGTCATAGCTTCACCTCTAGTAGTGTCATAGACATCGCATTTTTTTATCTTTACTTTACTAGTTGGATTATTGTTTGAGACTGTATGCCGTCTGGATTGGATATGATGAAACTTGAGTTTAACCATTTAATTTAATAAAGTATTGTTCTATTATGGTC
>JAIUZE010025598.1:0-30423 GCA_022085475.1 Heliosperma pusillum | reverse complement strand
TTGTGCCCATATATTTTCCATATCAATGTGAGGAAATTTCTTCTTTTATATAAATGTCTTTATATTTGCATGCATGTTACATAGATCATTAAATACTAAATTAACAAGTAATTTAGCAACTAATTAGAAAAGTCTAATTAAGGTCTATGGACTTTGAAGGTGAACCTTGCTTAAAAGATTGAAAGGCAAGTACTTGCTCAACCGTACTCATACACTCAACTGCATTATGCCCCATAGTACCACATCTATCACAGGTTGGCTCTTGTTGAATCATGGCATGAACGGTTTGCTTATTTTCCAAGGATTTTGAAGTTTGTAATTCGGCAACTTTGGCAGTTAATGCCTCCAATTGAGCTGCAACGGCATTGTCCGAACCTCCTCGCCTCGCATTACCTCTGGGATTCCCATACTCAGCAGTGTGAGTAGCCATCTCATCAATCAACTTCCAAGCATTAGCATCAGTAGTATTATTTTGGAATCTTCCATTGGCAGCAAAATCTAGCAATGTTCTCTAATCATCATATAACCCATTGTAAAACTGGTTGCATAGGAACCAAGTATTAAAACCATGATGTGGAACAGACTTGACAAGCTTTTTGAAGCGAACCCAGGCCTCATTAAAGTTCTCAGTGGGACTTTTTTTGAAACTTGTGATTTGACTTCGAATGGCATTGGTTTTCTGTGGCGGAAAGTATCTTTTATAGAATGCAAGAGCCAAAGAATTCCAATCGGTGATGCCAAATGCAGCCATATCTAACTCACTCAACCAATCTTCTGCCCCGTCTCGTAGTGAAAAGGGAAATAACACCAACTTGATCTGATCTTGCGTTACCCCACCCGTTAGAGGAATAGAGCAGCAATAATTGGTGAATTTCTCCATATGATTAGCAGGATCCTCAGTGGGGCTTCCTCCAAACATGTTTCGCTCCACCAAAGAAATATAAGATGGACGAATCTCAAAAGTGTTATTACCCGTAGTAGGGAGTTGAAATCCCTTGGGAATAGATGCAACGGTAGGCTCCGAATGGCTGGCTAAAGTAGGCATGGTTGTAGTGGGTGCAGAAGTATGTGAATCCTCTTCTAAGGATGGTTTTTCTGCGACGAATTCGGCGTAACCTGTGTCAAGCGTACTCAAGTCTTCCGCTTCTTGAATTTCCTTCCAAAAGTTTCGTCTAACTCGGAGAGTTCTCTCTGGTTCGGAGTCGTAGGGTACTAGATCGGACCTGGAACACCTGGGCATAAACGAACACTAAAGAAAAGGATAAGAATGGTCTCAAGGAACTTAGGGTCCCTGAGACGAAGAAAAAGACAAACTAAGTAGAAACAAACAGAAAACTGTTGCCTCCCCGGCAACGGCGCCAAATTTGATAAGGGTAAAGTCGCGTCACCTTAATCAAAGTAAACCTAAATCACTACTAACTAATAGTCAGTGTTAAGTAAGGTATCGAATCCACAGGGAGGCGGTAGTATTCTAATCTGTTAAACTAGGTTTGTCTCTAAAGTAACAATTTCGGGGTTTTGAGATTGGTAAATCTAAACTAATAGCAAACAAAGAACAATAACTAATAGCAATAAAAGGTTGAAAACAATAAGATTAAAAGTCTAGGGTCTCAGGTTCACTATGATTATTATTCAGGGATAAGGGTGTAATCAACTATCATGCAATAAAGTTATCTAAGGTCACAAGATCGGTCGATTCAATTATGCCCTTTAGATCTACAATTTAACATGCGATCGCTATCATTAAACGAGTTCTATTCAATAATCGTAGCCTATCTTAGTCTTAACCCGGTCGGTGCTAATCCTAATTTGCGAGACTAGTTAATTAATTCTGGCCAGTAATCAAACAACTAGAATTAAAACAATAATCAAACGATAACCATGCAATTGCAATTCAATTAATTAGTCTACCCCTTCTAACAATCTTAGATCCCCTTTCAACCCTAGATAAGAATTTAGCTACTCATAACGATATTAATAACAACAATAATAAATAAAGTAAACATGGTTAACAATAACGAAAGGATCAACAAAGAATAATTAAGGAACTAGAAGGTAATTAACTGAATAACAAAGGAAGATTTAAGAATACTGATTACAAGCTTGAACTAAAGACAATCGTCTTGATGAATAAAATCTAGAGGCAAGCAAACTAAACTTGAGTTTCTAATATTAAAGCATCCCTAATTATGAAAGACTAGCTTTCCTTTCATAATAACAATCTAATAACTAACTGGGTTAAACTAATTTTAGGAAAGCCGAATTCTGTCAAAAACTTGGTTGCTCGATCGAGCAAGGGTATGTTGCTCGATCGAGCAACCTTCAGCCCGACTCGATTGAGCAGACAGCCTTGCTCGATCGAGCATCCTTCAAAAAGGTCTCGTTTCTTCGTTTTCTTCATTCCTTCTCTTTCGTTCTCGATTTCCGTGCCTAACCTTCTATGATCCGACTCCGCCATGCTTTATATCTACTCAAAAAGCTCTGAATGCATCCATCTGCATTAAAACATAATAAAAGCGGCAGAATCGATATTCTAGCTAAAATATCATAGAAATAAGCAAGGAAAGACGGTAAATCGAGTTATATGTAACTAAGGGAAGCATAAAATATGTGTATAAATAATGTTCATCACATTAACTAAGGTTTATCGATAAGGAAAAATCCACAATCAATTAGTCCACATGAAGGATTTCTTAATATAATCTAACATCCTTAGTCTAATCATTATTACACTCGCTACAAACATAGATAATCATATTTAGAAAAACATAATTACCACCAACCACAAGATGAACAGACTCACCATTCCAATTTTCCGATTCAAACCACTTCAAGGCTTACTACCCATAACTTAAAGAAATTTCACATTCACAAACCACAAAAGCTCAGGAGAGAACGATTACAAATTCCAAATCATACATGGGCAAGCACATGGAGATGATACAACTATTCAAAGCATCCAGCTTAACTATAACTCAAGATGCATCGATCTTCACTTATGAAAATATTCATCGAACTTTGGTCACCAGTCTTAATTACCGTAAAGTAAAGTTTCTTTTAGAATCCATCATTTAGAGATTCCCAAATGATCTTCAAGGCAACTGTGATGATAATAAATAAAACTGAACTAACACTACAACATCCAGCTCGAAAGTCTAACGCCACCAAGAGAAGATACAACACCACTATTAGGATCTATCCTAGAGTTTAAGTTCTATTTCCCATTATCAAAAACAACATGAAATTTGCTCAACCCAAAGACACATATTCTAGCTCAAGAATTCCAAAAAACATTACACTCATTATCTGAGCCAAGCAAACGAGATATCCAATCCACTAGAGGACAGAAGAAGCAGCAGCGAGTTAAGGAAAGATAAGGAATATCAAGAGAACATGAGAATAATCCGACTCGAGATTAAAAGAGAGGAACGCTGAAGATAACAAGGTCATGAGCAGAGGCAAAGCAGATAATAGAGTTATGAAGATATCCGAGTAAGAAAGAAGGTATGAGAATGCGATTTTTTAAAGAACAATTTCGACAAATACTTGCAAGAAAGGAAATGGAAACATATGGTGTTACGAGTAAGGGTATAAGATTTAGTCCACAAGAGTTCTTCTTTCAAACTTAGGGCGATAGTAAAACATATTATTCCTCTAACAAATTAAGGTCTCTCATAAGGGACCACCTTACCACAAATCATCAAAATAAAGTACACCAAGTTTGACAAATCGATTACTTCTCAATTCACCCATCATTCCACATACCCCGGATTCCCAAAAGCAGAATTGCAACTAAAGAGTTTAACTGTTAACGTTCCTTTAGCTCGAATATTCAACGCATCCTCAATGGTTTCTAAAACCGGAAGACTAACAAAGACTTCTTTATACTAGGTCCTTTTCAACTCCTACAGTCCACAGGCTAAGTCATCTCAAGGTACAACACCAAACAAACGTCATCATCAAAGTCCCAAAATATTTCTTTCAAAGTTCTCACCATCGAAATTTACTCCATAATCAATCCTTAAGTAACATGGTTTAACCTATCATGACAACTTCTTACTTCAAACGAGCCTCTGATACCATAAGATAAAATCATATCATTAAATCCAAAAATTATAGCCAAGTACTTTTCTACCAAGCCTATACCCAAAGATACACAAGGAAACCACAAGAAGTCACTTAGTCTCAAAGACATTTTACAACTCAACGTATCATCCAAATATTCTCACTTATAACAACTAGCTCTAACCTAGGTATGATCCTCAAAATACTCTAATATTACCAAACTCCCAAGTTCAAAACATTAAGTCACCAACAAGCTCAAAGGTCTTAGGCAACTCGCTCAATCAACATCACATCATCAATTCCCATGAATCATTCACACATACCCCATGGCAAGTCTCTATGGATTAAAATCTCCAAAGCATAACACACTACCCTCTCCCACAACTCCATCACTCGCTCTTATAGGGTGGAACTAAAATCTACACAACATTCCTCAAAGTCTCCAAATTCACTCACCAAAGCCAATACACCGCAAATAAAAGGGGAAGGTATCCACAAAAGGTCACAGGGCAAGTTAAGGATACAAAAGGTAAGATTGAGGAAGTGACAAGAGAAATTCTCAAGGAGAGAAGTAACTGGATAGAGCGAGGAGAGCAGGGTACACCATAGACAAGGTACACCATAGACAAGAAAAATCATCGATGAGTTTGAAACACACTTCAATTAGGCTTGACAATCTTCAATTTTCGGCAGAGGATACTTATTCTAGCTAACACATGGTCCACTTCAAGACGGTACATAAAAACAAGGATAACATCACTCAACACAATCAACAAAAAAGTTAGAAACTAACAAACGTCAAGTACACTAAAGACTACCACCTTAGGTCCTTAAGACTACCCATCTCTTATTCATTATTCATTGGTCAAGTTATTTAAGGTTGGGGTGCACTAATGTGCGTCGAGAGCGTTATAGCTCTGATACCAACTGTGAGCCTGGGAACTCTAAGAAATGGAAATATAAGAGTTCTCATCCTATGGATAGTATCCTAGGAAGTTTGATTAAGGGAGTTAAAACTAGACGAACACTAAATAACTTTTGTTCATTCTATTCTTTTCTGTCTACCATAGAGTCTACCAACATCAAAGAAGCACTTGCAGAAGCCGACTAGATTGTAGCAATGCAAGAGGAGCTTCAACAGTTTGAACGTAATAAAGTCTGGCACCTTGTGCCATGACCTTCAAATCGAACTGTGATTGGTACTCGATGGGTATTCAGAAATAAATTGGATGATTCGGGAGTTATAGTTCGTAACAAGGCTCGATTGGTCGTTCAAGGTTATAATCAACAAGAAAGGATTGATTATGATGATACATTTGCACCTGTAGCAAGACTTGAAGCTATTCGCTTGCTTATCGCCTTCGCAGCTCATAAAGGAATGAAACTGTTCCAAATGGACGTTAAGACTGCATTTCTTAACGGTTATTTGGAAGAAGAGGTTTTTGTTGAACAACCTCCCGGATTTTTGAATAACAAATTTCAAAACCATGTTTTCAAACTCGATAAAGCTTTATATGGTTTGAAACAAGCGCCTAGGGCTTGGTACGACAGATTATCTAAATTTTTATTACAAAACAATTTTAAAAGAAGATCTGTTGACAAAACCCTATTTCTAAAATCCGAGGGTTCTGATTTACTTGTTACTCAAATTTATGTAAACGATATTATTTTTGTTTCTACTAACAATAAATTGTGCAAGTATTTTTCAGATCTAATGACCTCAGAATTTGAAATGAGCATGATAGGAGAATTGAAGTTCTTCCTAGGATTGCAAATTCAACAAACTAAATAAGGAATAAAGATTCACCAACAAAAATATGTCAAGGAGCTAATCAGAATATTTTGTATGGAGAACGCTCATCCAATGGACATACCTATGGTAACTGATAAAAAGTTGACCTTAGACGAAAATGGTAAGTCAGTAGATGAGACTACATATCGAGGTATGATTGGTTCTTTATTGTATTTAACTGCAAGTAGACCTGACATCATGTTCAGCGTATGTGTCTGTGCTAGATTTCAATCTTGTCCTAAAGAGTCACATATGATTGCAGTTAAACGTATCTTGAGATATTTAATTGGTACATCTAATTTATATTTGTGGTATCCACTTGAGTATAATGCCGATCTAGTAGGATATTCAGATGCAGATTATGCAGGATGTTCATTAGATAGAAAAAGTACCTCTGGATTTGCTACGTTTGTTGGACCATGCATAATTACTTGGGGGCTCAAAGAAGCAAAATTCGGTTGCGCTATCTACTGCAGAAGCCGAATATATCGCTGCAGGACTGGTATGTTCACAAAAACTTTGGTTAAAGCAACAACTATGTGATTAAGGTGTTAATGTTGGTTGTATGCCTGTATTTTGTGATAATACGAGTGCTATTGTTATTTCTAAAAATCCAGCTAAGCATTCTCGTACTAAGCATATAGACATTAGACATCATTTTTTAGTGACCATGTAAAAAAGGGCAACATTAAACTCGAATTTTGTAGTACTGAAAATCAATGGGCTGACATTTTAACAAGGGCGTTAGCGAGAAGACGTTTTGAGATTTTGCGGTTGGAAATTGGTTTAATCTGTAGCAATTAAATTCGTCATATTTATTTTGTGAATCTGCGTGACTGGTTAGAATAAGACGAGATTGTATGACTGTGTCCGCGTATTCCATTGCTAGTTTATTTGTGTTTAATATTATATAATTTACGTGAGTATCTTGCATATTAAGTATTTTATGGATATTAAATTATGGACCACATATTTGCCAAAAAAAATCCATCTTATTCACCTTCCTAATTGAACCAAAATTCTACCCATGTAACCTTGTTGGCCGAAAATTCCCAAACAACAATATCTCACCATATCAATTTATTTACCTAATCCTATCCTTACCATATCTCACAAATATTTACCCTAAATTCCTTTTACTATCCTACCCAAATTCAAAAAAAAAAAAGGAAAAAGAGGCTCTAGTAGCCGGCACTTCACGTGTCCCCTACAAAACCCAAACCCCAATATCACTTTTCATTATTACCTATCACTATCACCATCAAAACACTTCACCATCTTCCCTCTTTCTCTCCTTCCTCACGGCACAACAACAAACAAAAAAAAATAACCCAACAACTTCAAACTTACAACAACGGCTTCCACAAGATCCAAAAATACCAACACCCCAAACTCCAAAATTCCAAAACCTAGCATTCCCACTAATCTCTCTCATAAACCAAAACAAAAAAACACCCAATATGACCCAAACCGAGTCGGGTTCGGTTCTTGAGGGTACTAAGAGACGTAGATTAATAAGGGGAAGACTAGAGTGCAAGAAGAAGCAAATACGGAGATCGACAACACGGTTCTCGAGGCGTCTACACGGACTCTGTTTCGGGATTTATCACCTCAAGAAACGGCATCCGGGCTTGACAAGCTTCGTTTAACAAAAGATGAACGACAGTTAGTTAACCGGGTTGCTAAGTACGGTATTCATGGAGGTCGTAGTTTTCCGAAAGCATGGTGTGAAAAATATGAAGCTTTGGGATTTTTTAACGACTTTTTGAATTTTCAAGAGTGGGAAAGCGTGTCACGGTTTTCAGGTCCGATTTATCCAATTGAGGTAATTCAGTTTTATGCTTCTGTTTCTTTAACTTCTGGAGTTTTGCATACCGTGGTTAATGGTCGTCCAGTTTCCGTCACCATGGCCGATTTTTGTACTCTGTTTTTGGTTCCTGATGATGGAATCAAAATTGACCCGAGTACGTCCTGGGATGAACTGTCGGACCCGGCTAAGTTGGAGGTGAAGCGGTATTTTGATGATGGGGCTACTCTATCTAGTTGTGTGTTGGCGGGGAATGTGTCCCCAAAATTGAAGTTTATGTTGAATTTTCTGTGGAATACGGTTGTTCCGCGTCGGGGTGGACGAGATAAAATTGCTTGCTATGTGATGATGGTGGTGAAAAATTGGTTGGAGGGTAACTGGGTCAATCTTGCTTTCCTTGTGTTTTCTAGAATTTCTCAAACTGCTTTTTCGGTAACCAAAGATAAAATTTATTCGACCCTTGACTTACCTTATGGGATGTGGATATCTCGGGTTCTTGAGTCAAAAGGGGTCGTTGATTCGGGTAGTTATTGTGTTACCTTGAAGGATGATATGTGTGATACGTTTTTGAAATTTATGAAATTGGAGGCTTGTGGTCCATAATTGGTTTTTATGACAAAAGGTGGTTCGGTCGGTGTGAAACCGGCGGTGGCTGATTTTTCGGGGCTTGAATCGAAATTGGATGTGTTTATGGGAAAATTAATGGAGCGCCTTGATGCGAAAGATAAGAAAATTGATGCGGTCGTTGACAAAGTTGTCAAAACCGTAGCATTGGGGAACTCTCGCTCCACCCGTGACCATGGAGGGTCGGGTGTGAGTGGTGAGTTGTGGAGTTTGATGACGGGAGTTGATGGTTGCCTAGCCAAATTAGAGAGGAATGTTGTCGATTTTCGACAAGAGATGTTTAGGCAACGGGATCGGATGCGATTCTTTGTTAGCCAAGGAGGTGCGTTGGTGAAGAGTGGTTCAGAAATGCGTGAAGGTATACACACTATTCATGATGCGACGGAGGCTCTCTCTTTGAAGGTTCGGAACTTCGATGTATGCCTCACCGCCCAAGCTAATCATGTGTCGACGTGCCTTGATCGCCTCTCTACTCTTGAGTACCGTACCCGACCCGATTACATTGACCCCAACATCATTTGCCAACCCGATTTACCTTGATTTTCTTATCTTACCTTATTTGTTTCTTAAGCTACTTATCCATTCGGCCTATTATGGCTTTATACTCTATCTTATTCGGCCCATTTGGCACTAACAATTTCTATTGTGGTTTGTAGTTCTTAATTGACATTTGATATTTGATTTTGCTTGATATGACTCGTTTAATATTGCGTATTTGCATATCTATTTCTTGCCTTGGAGTATGTTATTCTAGTCATTTTATATCCTTGTTCTTGTCTTTTCAATGATGCCAAGAGGGGGAAGAAATGATATGATTTGAGTCTTTGCTTAAGCTTGCTCCTTGTCAAGACTCGTTATCTCTTAAAGCCTTTCAAGTTATAACTTTGGCTAAGTTGTTATGTTCTTGCGATCAAAGTTGCTATAACTTTGGGAGTGCTTTGTTGAGGCGGAACCATACTTAGTCACAATGTTAAGAGAAATCATAAGAGACTTGTCATCATCAAAAAGGGGGGATTTGTTGGACCTATTTTATAGTTTTGATAATGACATGTGTTTACTTGATAATGTGCTTTAATTGATATATCATATGCATGTAATTGTGTATTTTAGTCTTATCATAGCTAACAACAATTACGAGAAGAAAGATCAAAGTTATAAGAACTTCAAGCATAACTTTGACAAGCTCTGTGAGACAAAGTTATAACAACTTCAGGAATAACTTTGGAAGTTTACATGGAAGTTATAGCTACCTGGTTATAACTTTAAAGAAAAACGCTTCAAGCAAGATCTACCTCAAATAACACAAGACTCAAGATGGAGGGTCTTTGTGATCAAGATGAAGAGATGATCCGTATACTGAAGATCTTTGTGAAGATTAGATAGTATAGATCGTCATTCGGTAACTATTCCATTAGAGTGATTTTAAGTTCAAAGTTATAGCTTTAGCCTATAACTTTGGATGATAAATGTTGATGCATGACTTTGGAAATAAAATGTTTTAAATGTTTTCAAAAGTGAAAGAGTATTTTTCTATTTATTAAAAGTTTTAATAGAGAATATATTTATGAGATTCTATTGGTTAGTAATACAACTTGGGTTGTCATGCTACCTAGGGTTTCTAATATATTCTATCTCAATTTGTTGTTAACCTAATAAGCCCACCTAGGGTTTGAGCCACCTAGGATTTCGTGTAAACCTAGGTTTGTGCCTCCTAGGGTTGCGTGCTCCTAGGGTTTCGTGACAATAAGTATTTCGGCCTCTATAGGTTGTTTTCCTTGTTTACCTTAATCTAGGATTCTACTATATCTTTACAACAATATTTTGAGATATTAAAGATAAATATATTTCTAAAAGATAAAGCAAATAATATTTTGAGATAAAGATAATTCTAAAATATAAAGTAAATATTATTTTAAGATATTAAAATAAATATCTTTCTTAAATATTAAGCTAGGGTTTTAGATCTCCTATGCTTCTATTATAAATACTCCTTCCCATCTCAAGTATGAGACACACGAAATACGCACGACACACATACTCATTGAGAGAATTTTCCAAAATCGTTTTAAAGCAAACCTTGAGCAAAATATTTATTATTTTTAGTGTTTGTTTTTCAAAAGAGTCGTGCATCAATCTTTATCAATCGCTCGCGTGAAATACGTTATTGGATAATAGTACATCACATAATCTTAGAATTCTTTAACGAGAATCTGTGTGAGTTATATTGTACTTTCTTATTAACGTAAGATAGTATAGAGTATTTAGCGATACTCACCTTGAGTTATAATCATAGTTGATTATACGAGTGGGTTGATAATTTTTGTAGTCCGTAGAAAGGTACTAAGAATTATTAATCGAGAATAGTGGACGTAGGTTTCAACGTGTGAAACTGAACCACTTCAAAAATCCGTGTGCCTCTCTCTACTCTCTTTACTTTTCGTTACTTACGCTTACTTTGATTAATTAATTAGTTGATTTTAATCTATAAGATCAAATAATTATTTACATATCATATAAATCGAAAAAGTGGGGCTAGTTTTTAATACTCAATTCACCCCCCCTCTTTCGTATTCGATCAATAGACTCTACAACCTTCCTTTCTTCTTGCTTCTTGAGCTGAGCATCAAGCCAGGCATTAGTCTCAGGGTTGACTTGACTGACTGGTGGCCAGTCAGTTATGATCTCAAGATTTTGCCATAAAATCCCGAGTTTAGTGAAATATTCACAAATGTCCTTGTCCCCTTGTTCAAGCTGCTCCAGCTCCTTGTTGAGTCTGAATTTTCTGGCACCATTGCTCACAGATAATTGTTTTTGCAAATAGTCCCACATTTCCTTAGCTGTCTTAGTATATAAGGCTGACTTCTTAATTGGTTTCTCGACATTATGAAGAATCCAGGAGATCAGCAGACTGTTACAGGTGTTCCAAGCATCTTCCCTTAGGGGATCATTGACAGGTTTCTTGACCACTCTAGTTAAGAAGCCTATTTTCCTCTTAGAACAGATGACAATTTCCATCTGCCTCTTCCATTCTAGGTAATTATCAATTCCTGATAACTTTGTGTCCACCACAAGGGGATGAGCACTTTCTCGTGGCCTGGATGCAGATAAAGTGGATCAAAAGGATCCATGAAAGTTGGTGTTAAAGAAGTGGTGTTGTTTAAGGTGGTGCTTTCAGAACAGAAAGGGTTATCCATTCAATTAGGACGGTTGATTGTGAGTACATCAGGACAAACAACTACACTATAAATAGGCGAGTGTGTTGCTTAATTGATTAAGGGTTAGTAATGGCTCAGTCCTTTGGTGGTTATCAGCCTCCTCATTCCTAAGAGCTCTGATACCATGTTGAGTTTAATAACTCTTCATTAATGATAAGTTGCAGGAAGTAGAAGAACAGTTGAGAATTTGCATGATATTGTGTGTGTGTTTTTTTTTATTGAATTAATTTGATGAGTAAATTGCAACATGCTACATATAGGGTGCCACCTTTAAATCTGGTTTATAACCAGTGGATAAAAGTCAATACTGGATAAAAGAATGAACAAAGTAAAGCCTATAGTAGACCTAGCAGACTCTATACTATGACAGGTCTTAGTCCTAGTTTTATGCTATGATTTCTTCTTTTGTTTGCATTGAGGATAGGCTTTTTGTTTGACAGTAGGTGCCATCTACTTGACCGTTGACAAAACTTCTATCCTCTTTACAATAAATCTAAACAATAAATCACTTCCATTTTGATTAATATTAAGCTTTATAATTGTATGGTCATCAAGTTAATCGGGTCAAAATAAGGTTTAGTCAAGTTCGCCAGCTCTACCCCTTCTACGGTTGCATTGGAATCCACTTTTAGTGCAGGTGAAAGAGTTATATATAAGAAAAGATCGAGTTTGGCTCCCTCGACCATAAAAATGTGGGTGCGCTAAAGAGATTGAGATCAAACCAAGATAAGATATCGAGAGACAAAGGAGTTCGAACCATTAAAAGACGCTGAGAATATGACTACCGATGCGTCCTCCCCACGGGCCAGGCCTGGGTCTGCAATGTTCCATGTACAAGTTGAAATGACAGGTGGTTTGGACGTGATCAACAAACTAAACGTCTATACGAGTATACGACTATTAGCTCGTTTCATTGAAGACGGACACATTTCCGTCTTCGGCTGAAAACGGGCAAATTGTGATCATTTTAACTACAAATATAAGCTGTATCATTTTTTAAGTTATAACTGATTATTTGTCGGGTGGTTAGATTTTGTCGTTTCAGCTTTAGATGAATTACTCCGTCTTGAATGAGGATTTGCCTACAACTATACGTATCGAGACGGCAAGGGAGGGAGAAAAGGAAAAGAAAAAATGGCGAAGGATGTGAGAAGAATGGAAAGGAAGACGAAAATGTCAGGCATTGTAAAGCTATGTTTACTAATCGTTCTACTCAATCTTCCAGTTACTCTCTCCGCTCGATTGATCGCTGACGAACCCTTCGATGTTCGCATGCATCTCTCCACTGTTTCCAGGTCTCCCTTTTCTTCTTTTATTATTAATTAATTCATCTTCATCTAATTTTATCATCTCTTTGCTTATTTTCTGATTCCTACCAGATATGGCGTCGTCAAAGATATTGCTGATAATTCCTTTGTTTCTGCTTCTATACCTCATGCTTGTACCCCTATTCATCTTAATCTTGTGGTATTTCTCTTTCTTTTTTTCTACTCTCAAATTAAATTAACACTACCTTTGCAAATGAATATGTTGTTGAATTAATTGTAAGAGTTATTATTGACGCCCAATCAATGGCTCTTATACTCGAAATGCCCTTTGGATTATTGCTTTTGGTGGAATAAACGCCATCTCTGCCATTTCATTTTCGGAATTCCAATATTTATGTTCACTAATTCTCATTTAAGACGGAGATATCCGTCTAAAGCTTAAGACGGGTCAACTATGACCATTTGAGATGAATAGGACAAAGACATCATGCATAGGAATAAAACAAAATATTTGTCTCATCCACACAAGTACTATATTACTTGACCCGTCTTAAGAGAGACCTACTGATTTATGTTAGGCTAATGAGGAAAATATTTGGAATTCCAATGATGAGTGTGTTCAATTCAATCGTTGTTACATTCACTTTCGACAGGCAAGGCATGGAACAAGAGCCCCTACTAAGAAACGCATGAGAGAACTTGACAGGTTGGCAACTTCAATTGAATTGCTTATTGAGAATGCCAAAGAACGCAAACTCTCATTAGATAGACTTCCTTCTTGGTTGTTTGGTTGGACATCTCCTTGGAAAGGAAAGGTAAATGGGGGAGAATTGATTGTCAAGGGAGAAGAAGAACTCTATGATCTTGGTATCAGAGTTCGAGATAAGTTCCCAAATTTGTTGACTGACAATTATCACCCTGATGTATATGCTATTAAAGCAACTCAGGTATATACCCCTTGCTGTTGTCTTCGCTGGATTTTAGTTTGTCATATTTACTGATAATGATGCTTAACTAATTTTAGGTTCCTCGAGCGTCTGCTAGCGCTGTTGCATTTGCAATGGGTCTGTTTAATGGGAGAGGAACCCTTGGTCCAGGGAAGCATCGCGCTTTTGCTGTTAGTACTGAAACTCGTGCAAGTGATATATTGCTGAGATTCTTTGATACTTGCCAAAATTATAAGGTGGGTTTATGCTCTCATTCTTGGCCGTTGCCAACGTTTAGTAGTATTGCTTCGAGTTTGAAGATGTGAAGTCTACTTTTACCAACAAAAATGGTATGCAACCTTTCATCATAAAAAAATGGTGGGGACTTGCAGTAAGGTGTATGATGTGCGCAACCTTACACGACTGAACAAGTGTACATTCTGTACAACACAAACCCTGTGTACGGAATAATGAAAGTTGGTCACTTCTTTCCTATTATGTTACAAAACCATGAATTTCGCGAGTTGGGCTGTGGAGAACATGAAATTTTTCAGTAATAAAATTGTGACTACTGGAGTGTCGCTTCTCCTTTAAGACTGATAGAGAAATTGCAGGGTTTTTCTTTTGTTTTGTTTTTTTTTTTTTCAGATTTGAGTTTATGTACTGACTTCTTTTCGCTGGTGCCATTTTGAATCCTTTGGCGTTAATCTTGTTTTGTCTCTTCCTTTGAATATCATATACAAGTATAGCTTTATGATGCTTCATTGGTTAATTTTACAATCCTTTTATAAGTCCACACTTTTGTACAATATAATACTTTGTCTGGTTGTTTTAAGGCCTTGTTTAATTTCATCCTCGACCTGCTATTGTAGAACTACAGGAAGAGTGAGGAGCCTGCAGTTGAGAAGTTAAAGGAGCCTGTTTTCGATGAAGTTACATTTGCCTTGTCTGGACGCTATGGACTGAATTTTAGTAGACAAGACGTTTCTTCCCTCTGGTTTTTGTGCAAGCAGGTTTTTATTCTTCCATGCCCTAATGCTGATGTATACGTTACACAGTCATTGCGCGTGCTGTTTATTGATGACATTTGCAATGCAGGAAGCATCCTTACTGGACATAACTAATCAGGCTTGTGGTCTTTTTAATGCGATTGAGGTGTGTAAATCATTTGTTCTAAACTTATAACATTGTTCTTTACATTTGAGTGATTTGACTACTGTAAAAACTTCTGTTTATTCTTAATTCTATGTTGTTTCAATATAGGAATGATGCACTGAGTTCTTGTGGCATTTGAACAACAAACTACTAGTCTACTTGTACTGTTTCTTTATATGCCGTTTTCATTTTTCTGAGGTCGGTCTTTGACCTGTGATTTTACAAAAAAAAACACTCATAGTTTAAGGAATAAACATTTGATTCGTAATGGAAAAGCACTCATATAGTTTAAGAGATGTTGAAAAGAAAGTAAATGTCTCGAAATAAATAAATGATTTGGAATTATGAATGCTGAACATGTTTTCATAGGGTTACCCGTATAATTTAAGAGATGTTGAAAAGAAAGAGCATGTCTCGAAACATGAGAACTACGTCTGTTATGAGACACCATTTTAACTTTCACCTTCTTTCTTTATTTGCTTACTCGGATAAAAATACCATGAATATAAGGGTGGATTGGAGGTTTTGCGAGTTTTTTTTGTTATAGTTGTATACCTGACAGTGATTTGTCTCTGTTAATTATGCTTAGCCTCCTACGTGGGATTTTTTTGACTTTTTAATTCTACATGGCTGCTGTTAATCATGATGTTTTAATTTATAGCTTTCTTTGCTGGAATGGACTGATGATCTGGAGGTGTTTATACTAAAAGGATATGGAAAATCTGTGAACTATCGCATGGGACTGCCTTTGCTAAAAGATGTTGTTGAGTCCATGGAGGTTGCTATCAAGGCTAATGAAGGTACCATGAAGATTTTGTTATGTCATTCCGTTCTGTACCTTTCAATTTCTTCCATGTCATTGATATATGTCAGCAATGTGTTTGTTTATTCTAATAAAAATGTTGAATTGCATTAACGATAATAATCAACCATTTATCAGCTGAGTAATATCCTTTAACCACGTATCCTTGCCTTTTATGAGTATGTGCGTAATTGAGGTGATGTAGCCAACACTAGCGCAATGTGAATTGCTTCAGTCTTTGCTACTCAATTGGAACTACTTTATAACTTTGCCTACTCCTGATTGATGTTAAATTGCTAAAGTTTTAATTGCTGATATTGACTATATTGCCTTATTTCTGATTATCTATAGCTGAAATGGTTACTAATTATGTCATCGTGCTCAAGACAAGCGCAAGTGACTAAAGTTTCAATGGTTTTGTTTCATTGCTGTCATAAATGATAGATCTAGAGACTGTATAAATTGGTTGCAAGACTTGCAACCTTGCATCGAATTAGATGATATTTTAATGTCAACGTGTTCCTAATCACTATCCATCTCATACCTTGTCATGCAGAAGAACTTCCAAGTGGGAGTTATGAGAAGGCAAGGCTTCGGTTTGCTCATGCTGAGACTGTAGTTCCATTCTCATGCCTGCTTGGTTTATTTCTCCAAGGATCTGGTGAGAAAATAGACTCTCAATTCTCTATAATCATTCCACTCGAATACAAGTCCTTAGCTAATGCTAATGTTGGAGGGGACATGAATTGTTGGTTTGTTTGAGTGCTTTCAGAATACAATCAAATACAAAGAGAAGAACCTTTAGAGCTCCCTCCAAGACCTCCTAAGAAGCGAAATTGGAGGGGCAGTGCTGTGGCTCCATTCGGTGGAAACAATATGCTAGTACTTTATAGTTGTCCCGCCCAAGAAGCAAACAAGTATTTTGTGCATGTACTTCACAATGAACATCCTGTACCATTACCGGTAAGAATCTGTGGGTGACAGAGTCACAACACACGACTTGCAGGGAAAAAAAACATAAGAGAAAAAAGTCAAGTCACATACAGATGTTCATAAAGAGTCTTTACAAAGAGAACGAGGTTTTTGCCTCTCTTTCTGTCTGTTTGGAGACTAGTTTAATCCTAATACCATTTACAAACACTAAAAAATTTCCTACTCTGTATTATTCTTTCTTGGCATATTAACATTTGATACTGCCAACATATAACAGGGTTGTGATAACTCAGACTTCTGTCCATTTGAAGTTTTCAAGGTAGCTTTTGCTTCAGTTCAGATTTTGCCATACAATGTTTGTTGCCTTGGCTCTCAGCGGTTAAGCTGTTTTCTTGTCTTTCAGGAAAAAATATACCAGCCTCACATGAAGGTCGATTATCACGACATCTGCACAGTGAAGGAACAACATGAAGAACCTCCAGCTCAGAAACCTGCGCCTAGTAAGTTATCATTGTTGTTCGGTTGGCTGTTCTCTTCACAGAGTGACGAGACCAAAACAGAATTATAATGACCTTACAAGCGAGCAGAATTGAAAATTTTGAAACCATTTCAGCTCTAGAATTTTGCTCTAGGAGCACAAAAAATAGTAAGCTTCTCTCTCATGGATAATGTTAATTTCCTGGAGACGTGGAAATGAGGACTAAGTTTACGCTGGAATAGGTTAATATTTGCTCTAGTTAGGGAAGTCAGGTTCTTTTTCCATGTAGTAGCAGCAAATAGAGGGGTTTTCCTGGATTTTTGGCTCTGTTTCGTTCTGAAGGAACTACGATTGATACCTTTTTGGCGGATAGATCAATTATTCAAATGTATATATATTCACTTGCAAGGTCTATAGATAGTGGCAGTTACTTTTTTTTTCTATGTATCATTGATTAATCACAAATTCTCATTGAAGACGGACACTTTTTGTCACTTCAAAAAGACTTCTCACAAGCTGCAAGTGGGAGAGGGGTTGTGAGGTTTTTTTAAGACGGTCACAAGCGAGACATACTATAGGTTCATAGGCGACCTATTTCCCTTGTTTGCTTTATTGTAGTATAGAGTTGAGGGGAAAAAAATGTATTACAATCTCCATTATTTTACCAAAGTATTTTTCCCCTAAATTTGTCTTGGGTAGACAGACCTATTGTTCTTTCTGTTACTTACTTCAGGGGAGTTTATCAACCTTTTCTTTTTCCAGTAGAACATTCGATAGCCTTTTAGATATATTTGCACCTTGCCATTTTCGAGCAGATTTTTAAACCATCAGACAATCATATGACCTATTCACTGCCTTGTAGATGACAGAAAATTTCGATGAGTATGAGATGGTCTTATCATCTATCTAGGTCATTCATAATTCTACTGTGAATTTCAACTGCTCAGCCAGATTTTTAAATTATCCATTGCATGCATACTTCCCGTAGAACCATTTACCTCGTCGAAATATCATGAGATGGTTGATGGTTCTGTATAGTGCAACTATTACATCATTGCAGTTTCTTTCAAATGGGTTAACCTCACCGTAAAATAGCACGTAACTGGTTCTTAAGATGGATATGGATTTGCACGTCAAAGCTTTAACCTTTAGGATTTGTTTGATATCATCAAAATGGAAAAGAAAGGGAACAAAAGGAGAGGTGAAAACTATCTGGCTTGGAGGAGGGAGACGGAGATGAGGAATCAATATCCATCCCTTTCAAATTCCTTCAACCCAAATAATGAAAATTGTCTTCCTCTTTAATGGTTGTGTTTGGATATCATAAATCTTTGATGGTTAAATTTACAATAATAATGTTCACAACCGAATACAGGGTCAGTACAACGATTATCGGTGTTTCCAGAATCCCAGGTAGGTTTTCACTAGGATTTCTACGTTTCAGAAATAGGAAAATGAAGTGTAAAAGCTGGCAAGTTTCTGGGTCGTACTTAGGGTTGAGCAAAAAATCCGATTATCCAAACCGATCCGAAATTTGATCCGAATCCGAATCCGATCCGAATTTTTGGATACCCGATCCGAAAGTTAAGTTTGGATCGGATATCCGATCCGAAATCTTTGGTTTTGGTTTAGATATGGATATTAGAACTAAAATATTTGGATATCCGATTTAATCCGAAACTATAATTTTCTAGTATAATTTCGAGAAAATACAATGTTATTTCATAAAACAACTTATAAAAGTTTAAATTATAAGAGAATTATGTAAGTGGTATTTAAATTTTATGTCGAGAACATTAAAGTAAGAATACTAAAGAAAATCATCGTGTAAAACGATGAATTTGATCGGGTTTCAAATTATTTTAATGTAAATTCCAAAATATGGATATCCGATGGATATCTGTATCCAATCCGATTATTTTGAATATCCGAACACTGGATATCCGATACATTTGGTTTGGATATTGAATATCAAATTTTAGGATTTCTAATTTGGATATCCGATCCGAACTAGCACTTTGGATCGGATATCCGATCCGTGCTCTGCCCTTGTCGTACTAACAAGACACATCTGCAAATATCAATTAACTTAAATGATGGGACTTCGGGAGTACTCCGTCCGTGATAAACAAGTTATTCACTAGTACTATACTACTAATGACCTCGGTATAGAAACCTGTTAGCATTAATTAAAAATTGTATTGTATATATTCTGTATTTACTCCGAACCCATTACCAGAAAGAATCCTCTATGCAATCGACACTCAACTTCAGTTAACAGCAAAAATTCAGTAGGAAGTCGCCTCTATGAGCCTAATGCGAGAAATAAACACTACTGCGTATAACAAAAATAACAGGAAATTAGGGTTAGCAACTCGAAAAATTCCCCCCAACTCCGTCCAGCTTCAAATGTACGCTTTTGTGTAGCCAAGTGGCGCCTTTGTGTGGCTAGTGGTTTAAAGACTGTGGCTCTGTTGGTCGTATCATCTCATCTTTAACACTCTTCTAATACAGTCTTACTCGGTCCTGAAGGTACTGAATTTCCTTCCCTGTTGAATAAAAAAGGCAATAATACAAGAAAACTAGGTTATGAACAACAACAATATAATCAAAGCCTTAGTTACAAACTCTTTTGGGGTTGGGTAAGATTGTAAGGAACCTTTACTAGGAGTAAGAAATGTTGATAGGTTTGATACAATCTCTCGTATCAAGATTATTTGACTACTAAAAATTCTATATTAGAAAAGACTATCAATGAATGCAGAATTAAGCACCCAATATTTCCGATTCTTGATGGTTAGCTATACAATTCACATGTTTCTAACAGCTCACTGTTTTAACCAAAATGACTGGTCAATCTGAAAGATAAAACATCGATGCCATACCTAGATCTCGTGAAGACCTAAACCTTTGCAATATGAGCATCAGCCAGGGAAGAAATGAGGTCCTCCCGAGACTGTGATCGCCGACTTTGTAGACGCATCTGACTTCTATGTGGGCTCCACATGGAACCCATGCCATTGCTGTCAAATATCATTTGTCCTAAATTACCGGATGAGATACTATGTGAAACACCACTTGCTGTTGGATAAAGAGAAGAATCAGATAGCTGAATGTTGTCGCCGCCAAACCAAGAACGTGCACCAAAGGGGCTCTCTTGACCATCAACAGTTGTTGGACTCAGTGGTGTCTTTACCCTCGCATCTCCTAGAAAATAAGTATATTAATTGAGTCATATCTTAAGACGAAGAAATTCACCTGTAACAAGAAAATGAATTGAAATCACTGATGAAAAGAAGATGGCTAAGTCTATCCCTTATAACCCTTTTGCTTGGATGGAAGAATCATTAAGAACCCATGTTTAGTTAGAAACCAGAGGGAAAATGGAGGAGAGGGTTTGAACTTAAAAATAATTGGGAAGGTCAAACACCATTACGTCATTCTGTCTATACAGATTATCGTCCACAAATAATGACTATGTTGTAGTACATGACTTTATACTTTATAGTGACACAGCTTCTAATGTAGACAATTTGCTAAAGTTTTTCTTCAATACTTTGTAGCACATCTTTAATAGCCCAGACATTTGTTGCGAGGTGCAAAATTTCAAACATCTAAAACTTCAGTATCTTACCTGAACTAATGGGGCTCCAACCCTGGAACCGGAAAGGGGAAGCAAGAGATGGTGCACTATTATGCCTGAAAATGGGAAGGTTTGATCTGCGGAAATATCTTGGGCGGCAATTCCCAACAAACGACAAGGCGCAAACCAATAAGAATGATGATATCAGTAAAAGAGCGAAGAGAATCATAGGATCTATCTTCATCTGAAATAGTTCAAAAGTATGAATATCTGTTTTAGTTGCAAAAGCCTTGCCAGCTTCCACAAGAGCAACCCCTTGTGCCCAAGTGGTGCCACCCGAGCCAACTGCGATCTGACCATCCGTTATGTGCAACCCCTCCCTTAGCAATGAAACAATGTAAGGTGCCCTAAAGCAGTACTGCTCAATGAAGGGTTGCGAAGGAACACTCTTGAAAGCAACTTCCCAAGTTTTTCCGCAAAACTGCCGCCCATTTTCCAAAATGTCATCAAGAGTTGCTTTTGCTGTTAAGTTGAAAAAACGATAGACAACAAAGAAACCCGACATTGCATAAAATTGCCCAAGAGGATGAGGGTGTTCTTCAGCAAGAGCGCAAGGCTGAATTTCACAATCGAGTCCAGGGCTTAAATCTGACCATTCTGATAAATTGACAGCAAACTTGGCAAGTGCACTGCACTCGGCCCAATTTGGTGACCCAATAAGCCAAACTGGAACTCCAGCTTTGCCTCTTTTACCTATTTCTTTCTCACCATAACGAGGACTCCCTGCTTCTTGCATAATAGAAGCACACTGTGAGCAGACGTATTGACTTTTATAGCCAGTATGTAAACACGGGTGTCTAATTTCTACATTACCACGAGCAAAATCTTCCTTACTAACTTTAGGGGACCGTTTCAAAAGACGAACAACAGATTTGTCAAAAGCATCATTTAACCCATAACCTGACAGAGAATACGCACTTAGATGATGTTTCACAGGTCCAATGCTCAGATTTAAGTTGGTTTTATTGTGGACAGGTTCCTTGCTCTCAAACGTTACTTGCAGGGATGAACCACCCAAATCAAGGGCCCCAAAAGTTGGCTTTTTTGGCATGGCCCCCAAAATTCCGGTTTCATAATTTAGGGCTATCCATCCATAATAGGCTTCCTCCATGCCACTTATAATCTTGACCCATTCCCTTCGGCAAACAAAAGGGGAACTTTTTAGCACAGCCCAAGAATGATTAAGAAGCCAGTCAGAGTCTGGAGTTGGCAACCTTCGAACACCAGCAGTAGCGTAAAGAAAAAGAGAGGTGGTCTGATGTGAACCCTTTGGGATTTGTTTTGTAGCCCACCGGATAAGTGGCTTTAATGCAGTTTTCAGCCCAGTAGAGTTGCGAACCAATTTATCAAGCCCAGGCTCTGTCTCCATACGATTATAAGCCCGTCCAATTTGGCCTTTTGGCTTTGTATATGTCCCTGAAAATGACGTCAAAGCAATGGGTAGATTGCTATGTTTCTTGTGAGCGACCGATGCCTGATATATGTACACCCGAGTCCCAGTACTCCCGCAATCAAGCACTACATAATATTTAGAAGCTCCACCAGACCATAATGAATACAAAAACTGACCTAAAACAAAAATGAGAAAACAAAAGAAGAACAGACAAAGAAGAATCGTCAAAATTCTCATCCACTTTCTTGGGAGGACCGGATTTAACCGAGGAACTTTATCCTTTGAAAAACTAGAACTGGACAAATCATTCTGAAAGTGATGAGGAGGCTTTGCATGAGCATTGTCACTGACGACGATTCGTTCACCATTCTCCAGGTGTAATTGGCGATATTGTGAAAAATCTTGTAATGATGCAGACAACCGCATGTTGTTCACCTGATTGTGGCCACTGAAACTAAATTCATCCGAGTTTTTTGGAGGAGAGAGTCCAGCTTGCATGTATGGAATTGCAGAAGAATGCCGTGTTGACGAGCGGTTTGTTGCATAAGATATGATCTCTGAAATTCTGCTGAATACCATTTTCCTTAATACATAGGAGCATGAAATATTACACGCCTGTGGCTGAGAATTTTGTCCATGATTTCATAAAACATGTCACTTCTCTAAATCAGCCATTTCCATTCAAAACGTGTTCCCTGAGGACATTACAAAAAAAATGTTACGAAAAGTACATTAAAGATTGCTGCTTCCAACCATTCAAGTACATGTTCAAGATCTCATATGAACAGATTGAAGGACGCTAGGCAGTAAGGAAGTTGCATTACGGCGCCAATCGGGGAAAAAAAAGCACTGCAACTCTTAAACGTAATCTGCTATCGTACTTCATTAACTCCCTAGATGAAAAAAAGAAGGTCCATTGATGGAGCAACATCTCTATTTTGTTACGGAGTACCTACCGAACGAATTTGCAAACCAGTCTGGACAGTCATCCAAATCTCCAATCTCCAAAGAAGCTTGGAATAACCCTCAAACAATAGTAAGCACGTTTTAAGTTTAATAACAAGAAATTGGAAACCCTCATATATGACTGAAAAACCAATATGTAGCATTACTCTTGCATAACTGCATTCTACCAAGAAATTGGAAACCCTAAAAAATGAGTGAAAATACTAATGCAACTACAAAAATCAACTAACAAAGTAATAACAAGTACTCCGGACACTATCCGACTTTTTGCCTAGAAAATACCAAAAATCTTGTCTTTAATACCACCATGTGGTAGTATTTGGCCGCCTTAAGTTTAAGACGATAGTGCCCGTCTTAAGAAAGACTTATAGTGAGGAGAATTTTGGAGAAAGGTAAAGAATCAGTTGAATAAGGGAGAATAATACGCATATTGATGGACAATCAAAGAAAACCATCAACAAAATTGCAAAATTATAGAATAGAATGCCGCGAAACAAACTGATAAACTTGTTAGCAATCCTAACTGATAAACCCATCAAAGAACTAAAATGATAGCATAAATAAAAGAACAAAAGCACAATATGATCTAGCAAAAATCCTGACAATCCGACCAAATCAACCTAGGTTACTAAACCAATAATATGGAGTAGTAAATAAAGAATATAATAAAGAGCAAAACACCAATTTAAACAAAAAAGAAACATACCCACAACAAAAAGCATACAACTTTACAAAATTAAGCCCTAAAATTCAATTGGGTAGCCAAGAAAACACAAAATAAATCCCAAATCTAAAGGCTTTTTGCAAATGTAAAACACAAACCCACCTTAAATATAACTCTGGATAACACAAAGAATAAGCGAATCAAAGACTAATTAATCACTATGGTTTCATCTCCGTTCCTTGTAATATAATAATATAACAATAATGATAATAATTGGGTAAGAAGAGAAAGAGGAGAAGAGTAAGTTGTGATGATGAAAGATACAAGTGATGAAAATGGAGTGTGTGAGTTGTTAATGTTCTTCTTCTTCTCTCTCTCTTGTTTACTGCGTGATCTGATCTCCGAGTTTTAGGAAGATCCAACGGATGAATAATAATAACTCACTGTTTTGTGTTGAGATTTCTCATCATTTTAATTTATATACTTAAATTAATTTTGAGGGAAAATGGGGATTGAGGACGAGGAGGAGAGGGAGGAGGGGTGCGGTTGCTAGATGCGTCATGTGTGAACCAGTGTTATTCAACTTCAACTTTCTTTTACAAGGAAGTTGAAATTTCTATGCCAACCAAAATTACCTTTTCTCCTATTTTTATACAAAACAAACTAATTCACATGGAGTATATTTTTCATACAAGGAAATGAATGTAGCTTAAGTTGATTCAGTAACCCAAAAGCTTATCTGCGACCGTTGCACAAATGGATAGTGTGAGACGAGTCATTTATACTCGTTTTATACTATTTACTTATGCATGTGTCAGGAGACATTTATTTTTTATACTAGGAAACGAATGTAGCTTAAGTTGCTTTTATAGTACAAGTAGTTTATTAGATCAAGTTTGATGTAAAACTACTCAGGTTTTGTATTTGAACAATACAACAGACTGTTTGTTTATTTTTGTGTAATAATGTTGCAGCGGAATTTGATGTGTTTTTGTGGTTTTGTATGTGTATGAACGAAAATTAAGAGGATATGAATTAGTTAAGACAATCTCGCAAGAAGGCTCAACTAAGACTTGAATTTGACAAGTAATTTGTAAGGTTTTCAATGGTTTCCAGTTTGAAATTTGAGCTCATTAATTAACTCTCTTGACACAACATTGGTGCATGATCCACTATCAATGGTAAGATTGTAAATTTTGTTATAAACCTTACATCGAGTGTGAAAGTTTTGTTCCCCTTGATCCGTCTCAACTGGACTTGTCTCCACATGAAGGTTTCGAATCACCAAACACTCTTCTTCACTAAATGGATCTACACCATAAGCCACTCCCTCTTCTTCCTTCTCGTCAATGTCGGACAGATTAGCTACCTGTTCAGGAGTGACAAATTCGGGAATCAATCCACACAAATCTTGAGTGGTGAGTGTTCGCTTTTGTAGACATTTGTTTGCTATGTGTCCATAGCCTTGACACTTGAAACAACGCCTCAACGAACTACCCTTAGGCTCCACGGCTACTCCCTTTTCCTTTGTCCTTCACATCCTCCTTTATAGATTCCTTAGGCTTGCTAGGTGTTGGTTTACAATAAGAATTTGATTCAACACTTGTACTCCTCTAGTAAGCATAAGGCTTTCTTGCTTTATCATGCTTCTCGAACTTTAGGGCTAATCGACATACATCATCGAATCTCTCATAGATTTGCACTCCAACCCTATTAGCAAGTGAAGTTGTGAGTCCCTTGATGAATCTTGCAACTCTAAGCTCTTCCTTTTCTTCTAGGTCACAAAGCATAGTCATTCTCTCGAACTCCTTAATATACTCAGCCATGGACAGATTTTCTTGTGATAAGGATTGTAACTTTAGATAGTTCTCTTTTTCATAATCTTTTGGTAAGAACCTTTTCATTAGTTGTTTCTTCAATTTCACCCAAGTATCAATCTTGCTTTTCTTATCTCTCTTTCAGTGCTTCTTCAAGTTTTCATACCATAATGATGCATATTTAGTAAGCTTCAGAATAGCCACCTTGAATTGCTTATGCTCATCATACTCCTTTTATTCAAAAACTCATTCCGTTTGCATATGACAATCCATGAATTTCTCCGGATCCAAATCGCCATTGAAATCGGGAATGTCAAGCTTTAGGCCTCGATCATCATCGTTTCTACCTTCCTTCTTGTTCATGGATGTAATACTCTGTATTCTAGTATCTTGGTACTCAGTCGAGTAAGGGGTACTCGACCGAGTAGTTGAGTGTGTCGCTTAGGCAGGCTTCTACCTGAGTGGCACTCGGCCGAGTAAGGGTGGTACTAGACCGAGTGCAGTGTACTCGGCCGAGTGTCTCGTGCACTCGACCGAGTGCACCCGTCTAACGGGTTTTTCAAACGGTTCTGGATTAAGATGATTAAGGGTTATAAATATATTTTGTCAGTTTCTAAAACATTTTATTAACCATAAAACTCTCCTTAATCACTCTTAACCCTATTAATCCATTGCCAAGCTTGGGGATCGTCTTGTTGCTAGTCCGTCTTTGTTTTGTGTGTCGATCTATCGTAAATCTCTAATTTATAATTAGATTGTTGTGTCTTTTGGGTAAAATTGTTAGAACCCTACACTACTACAAAACTCGTTATGGACATCAGTTAATGGACATGTGATTATTTCGAAAAACGATGTACAAATTATACACATTAGTTGTTTGCAAACAACTGATGTATTTATAATTTTATGTATATCAGTTGCGTTAGAAAACATATGTCCATTATTTCCGATTTTAATGGACATTGGACATTTAATAAAACCCATGTCTATATAATAGTCAAGTACATCATATATTACATTTAACCGATGTACATCTTGAAAATTATAAGCACGAAAAGTATTTGCCTCACCGCCAGATCACTTATAATTTCGAGTACAAAAAAAAAACCCAGCAAACCAGCAAACCAGCAAACCAAAAACCAAACCCTCGACTCTTACTCCCTCATAACCCTCGACTCTTACTCCCTCATACTCCCTTACTCTTACTTCATCATGAAAAAACCTCTTCCCCAGGCGCTCGTCTCCCCCAGGCGATCGTCAACCACCAGGTGCTTGTCGGCAACGTCATCTCGCGCTGTTACTCCTTACCATCATTAGGTAATTTTTGTTCTTTTTACTAAAGGCTTAATTTTTGGTTAATTTGATTAATTTACTGCATGTATGCATTTCCGGATTTTGTCATTTTTTTATATGTTTTAATTGTGATTGAAGAATGAATTATGGGTTTATAATAAAA
Source organism: Heliosperma pusillum (assembly GCA_022085475.1). Classification (NCBI taxonomy): domain Eukaryota; kingdom Viridiplantae; phylum Streptophyta; class Magnoliopsida; order Caryophyllales; family Caryophyllaceae; genus Heliosperma; species Heliosperma pusillum. The sequence goes on along the minus strand of JAIUZE010025598.1, from coordinate 3,419 downwards.
TTGGGGTTTATGCTTAATAAAATCGGGGTTTTGATAATCAAATTGGGGGTTTATGTTAATACCTATTAATTATTTGAAAAGAAGATGAGGATGGTGGTTTATAATAAAATTCGGGTTGAAGCAATCACTAACATCGCTTCATTTGCACATTTTTACAATCCACATAAGTTGTCTAAACTATAGCGGAATTATTATCAATAAATCGCTTCTACATGTTCAGCTTTGAATCTGAGTTGTATTCTTGATTGGAACAAGCTTTGGGTGAGCTGTTACCGTATGCAGTATTGATCGGGCATGTCGCAAGCCCGTGCAAAGATAATTACCCAGACTAGGCTAATAACAAATTAATGTAATTAGGGAAGTAGGGGTCGATCCTCAGGGAGATGGTGTTTCCTATAGGATGTGAAATGTCTTGCAATTAAATCTTATCTAACGAGTATCTGGGTTTTGGGGTTTTGGGGTTTTGGATTCTAAATTAATCAAAAGCATAAATGAAAACAAAATAAAAGCAAATCAAAATGAAAACAATAAAGCAGGTGATGAATTAACAATGATAAAAATAATCTAGGGAGGTAGGTTCACACATGTAGATTAACATATTGATGAAATTGGATTTAGAACATGCAAATAATTCATTGTGAGTTCGTAAGAATGATGTGGTCATTACAATCATAGATCAGATGGTCTAGCAGGCTTTTAGGCAATTTACTAGGTCTAATCTACCATGTCATGCTTTGTCTATTCAATTCACGTATTTCTACCTTGGAAAAGAATTCCATTTTAGTCAATGATTTTGGCCAGAAATCGTTAACTATCATTACAATCCAAACATGCATAGACACAACGTTTTAAAGGCACAATTTCTTTATCCAATTTTCATCTTTTAATTAACCTAACATGGCTACCCTACACCCTAGAAAGGTGACTACTTACTCATGGTATTTAGATCTAGGTTGATTTTAACAATTAAAACTAGGCTAGACATGTTTATTGATTTTTGATAATATTTTAAGACTCTTATATGGCGATAATAACGATACTAATTTAACGATCTAATGAATATGACGATTATAACGATACTAAAATGAATCTAAGATAACATGGATGGAAAATAACAATCAAAAAAATAATTAAAGAACTTAAATAAAAGAGATAAATAAAAATACCTACATGACGATCAAAACAATATAATTGTAATAATAGATAACCAAGTGAAATATCCTTGCATAATATCTTCAATCCATGAACTACAAGTGCTTGAATAACATAAAGTAGATTACAAAAGAGAGATTTTTATTGTTTCTAAACTAGAAATTTGTTGTGGAAAAGATAGAGATCTAACTTGTAAAAACTAAGAAAGAAAAGAAAGGAAAATGCTTAAGACGAAAAAAAGAGAGGCTAGGGTTTTATTCTAATCTCGGGTTATGAAATGAGAGAAGTGTTGTGTGAATTGTGTGGCTGCCTACTCTCTTTATATAGGCTAGGTGTCGTGCAAAACAATACATGCATTCAACATATAGGACAAAAATTGGGAAGTCGAAGCATTGGTACATAGAACCACATAAATCCGATCGGATTTGCCATGTACCCGATCGGGTTTGTGGTCTCCTTCGAGTTTTGACTTTTGTTTCGTCTCCCTTGGCATTTGACTTGACTTTCATTATCCCCATTGACCTTTTGAGTCACCGATAGGATTTGAGGTAGAAGGTCGATTGCTTCGCTTATTTGATCGATCTTTTGACAACCGCGAGATCGTCTTTACTTCTTCTTCCTTTTTGATTAGTGAACCTTCTTGGAGTGCCTTTGACTTGGTCAAGCTTGCTTCACAAATCGTCGGGTTCTAGGCAAATGCTTGGAAATATAGAAAAAGGGCGTAGAAACGTCACTTTCCCTACAAAACAGGTTAAAACATGGAATTCGCCTAGAAGGCGATATTAGCTCACAAAATGGCTTAACAAAGCACAAACGACATACAAAACCGAGCTAAATTGGGGATTAAAATCATACAAGTATTCACTTATCAAACTCCCCCAAGCTAAACCCTTGCTTGTCCTCAAGCAAGCACAACAAACATAACTAGGACAAGGGTTGCGAGCATTGACTACTACACCATCAAGAAACAAATCTCAACATAAAGCTTTTGGAAACATAATGAATCATAACCCAAAAACAACGTGGGCAAGAATGATACATAAACATGGCTGAGATTTACATAACGGCGTAGCACAAAGAATTTCACTATAGATTTTCGGCTCTTGCATGATCTTTTGACAAGTGGACTCTCACGGCACACTCGAACACTCATTGTATGTAAAAGGTGATTTCTTTATATGTAAATGTTTTTGAGACACTCACCTATCTACGACTCATGAAAATGTGTCCGCAGTCTAATATGGTAAACTGTAACAACCCGAAAAGTACCCTATTTTTCTAGTAAAATATCTTAGGGATACTTTTCAGCAAACTTAAGGTTTTAAAATAGAATTTATTGTTTCGAGTCGAATTTGGAAATTCCGAGTTCGTATTTGGAATTTCTGAGAGATTTCATGAAAATCCTATTTTTAGTCATCTTTGACTTTTCTTGACTTTTAAGTCGTCTTTGACTTTTCTTGTCTTTTTAAAGTCGTCATTGACTTTTCTTGACTTTTAAGTCGTCATAAACTTTTCTTGACTTTTAAGTCATCTTTGACTTTTCTCGACTTTTAAGTCGACTTTGACTTTCGTTGACTTTTTCCGACTCGCCTTGTAAGTTTGAAAACCGAAATTTTATTTAAAAAAATAATATTTTTAATTTATTTTTATTAAGATTTATTTAGATTTATCATAATTTAATATAATTATTTTGAATTTATTCGGAATTTAAAGAATAACTTTTACGGTTTAATCCCGAACATCATTTAACTATTCCCGAGTCATCTAAAATCCCGAAACAAACCCGAAACCCGACTTTGGCATGAGTCACCCGCCCATGTCATCCTTTTCCACTCACTTTTGGGATATTTTCATTATTTTGATTAATCTAATACTAATATCTTAGATATTTATTACTTTATCGATCCGTCAACTTAAAACGCCGCAAATCGCTTCAAAAACAGACCCGACTATCACTCTCCCACACGGCTCCTCTTCCTCTAATAGGGCTTGATATTTTCATTTCTTTTGATTAATATAACATAATATCTAGATATTTGAGTTAATTAACTTAATATCTAATTAATTACCGTAATATAATTATTAAACCCACTGTGACACCCTCAAATTTGCGGAAAGAAAAAAAATAATTTAAATACATAATGAAGGTGTCTGAAATAAAAAGGTTCATTACAAAAGAAATTTAATATTATACATAAAAATTATACAAGGACGGGAGACATATCTCCCGTATAAATACGGAAATAAAACGAGTGTATAATAATATA
>JAIUZE010025597.1:0-28767 GCA_022085475.1 Heliosperma pusillum | reverse complement strand
GTGAATTTTGATGATTTTCCATAAGTTATGATTTTTATGATTTTGTATGAATTTATAACATGTTTAGTGTTCTTGGTGAATTTTGATGATTTTCCATAAGTTATGATTTTTATGATTTTGTATGAATTTATAATATGTTTAGTGTTCTTGATAAATTTTGATGATTTTTAATAAGTTATAATTTTTATGTTGTTTAGGAAATTTTAATATGTTTAGTGTTCTTGAGAAATTTGGATGAATTATGTTTAATCATGATTTTTGGTATGATGGTTGTTAAAAATGGTGGTTTGATAATTAAAACAAGTTGGAATTAATTTGGTGGGGTTTGTGGTGTGAACCGTGGGGTTGGTAGTGAACCGGACCCACCAGACCGGTCCAGGCCGGTTCAGACCGGTCTGGGTTGGTCCATGGTGGGTCCGGGTTTTGGTCTTTGGGTTGTGTCGATGTTTGATTGTTTAATTGTTGTTTTGACGGGTTTTAATTATGTTAAGCATGCGGGAAAATATTAGAAATCGGTTTTAGAAAATTAAAGCAAAACAGACCATTGTTGTCAAAACAGGCCGTGGGGCCCACCCAGGCCCATGTGGGGTCCGGCCCAACTCAGCCCGTGGGTCCCACTTTGGGACTTGTGACGGTTTTTGAGTTATCGTCATTTTTATCGTGTTTTGTAATATTTAGCAAGTGGGAAATGTTACTAAGTAAAATATTTAATTAAAAAGGTTTTTCATAAATTATTATTTCTCACATGTTAGAAATTATAAGACGAGGTCGTAGTTTAATTGGTTATCATTAAGTCAAGCGGGTTTTTGGGGTATGATATAATAATTCACATGTTAGAAGTCTTAATAAAATAACATGAAATGATTATGTTGATTTTATGTCTATGTGGAAAAGACTCTGTTTCTAGCCGGTTTGATCCAACGGGTTTGGTCAAACTAAGATCTAGTCAGCCCCGATTTGACTGATGACCCGTCGCGGGACTCGGGTCGGAGATTTGTCTTCAAGTAAAGTTGTATTTAATTACTGAATTAGCCTTAGTAGATATGAGGCGATATGATATTTGATTATTATTTATATGCAATTAGTCACATGATAGGATGTGTTTCCGTGACTGTTTGTTTATATGGTTGGTGTCGTGTTGACTAAGTACCCATAGAGAATTATGGATATATGGCGTCTTGACCATTCTAATTCTAAATGAGTATCTTGGACCATGACATTGATAGGCCCGTACTATCTTTAACGAGTATATAGTTCACTGCTTGATAGCTTTTGTTTCCCGGCTTGGTGGGTTTATATCCAAGTCGGGGCATGGCATCCTAAGAGTTCCGCTTTGGGAAGGGAGCCAGCTTAAGTACTAGCCATCTCTGCTTAGGGGGTCGCCTAGTAGAGTTTCTCATAGACGGTTATGTCATGGGACGGGGAACGGAATAGCTTTTGTCGCTAGGTCTGATCAGTCTAGGACTAGGATGTTTTCCTACCTTGTGGTATAGCCTCGAGTTACAGAAGTCGACTATTGACTGGGCTAAGAACTTATGCCTGTTTGTAGAAGTATTGGTCTTTCATGTATGTATGATTCTATGAGTTCTAGAAGGTGAGATGCAAGCCGGCTAGGATTGATAGAGTTTGGATTACCGATTGTTAACTGATTCACATGATTACGTGTTGCTTAGGGTTTGAGTGTATCATGGCCACGTTACAGGGTAACCTCTGAGCTAGCATACCAGCTTCCCTACCTCTGGTTATATTTTATTATCGGTTTCACATGATAGCTTTCATATGATAGGTTATATGTTAGTTAATTGTTTCATAACATGAAAAGCATATCATATATGTTTAAGTTTTGTATTTTCGATATACATTGCTTTTATGTTATTCATGTTTCATTAAACTCGACATTTCGTGGCTGGGAGGACTCGGAGTTACTCCCCACTGACTGTGGCTTCCGTGTTTATATTTAATGCTGTCGAACAGGTGGTGAATGCATACATTGGGTACATTGACGAGCTAGCGAGCGAAGTATTACCTTGGACCTATATTCGGTTCTTAGATTGTCTATTATTATACACTCTTTCATTTCCGTATTTATACGGGAGATATGTCTCCCGTCTTGTATATTTCTTTTGTAGAATATTATTTCCGTTTTGTAATGACCTTTTTATTTTATGACACCTTCGTTATATATTATCATCTTTTATGTATTTAAATAATTTTTTTTCTTTCCGCAAATTTGAGGGTGTCACAGATCGTATTTGTGAGAAATACTCGGATATTTTATCTAATCTCGAAGGAGAAGAAGACCCATTCTCATCTCCATTCTCAAAAACCAATCAACTTTCAAACACCACTCCATCTTCATCTTCACAAAAGAAAATGGTTCGACTTTCAGACCATTCCAAGCCAACTGCAGATACACTTCCAAGGGGTATCGCTACACCCCAAATCACTGCCCAAAACTTCCAAATCAAACCTGCCTTCATCAATTTAATAGAAAGAAGTCAATTTGGTGGCAATGCCACAGAAGATCCCAACCTTCATATTCAAAACTTCTGTGACTATTGCTCCACAATTAGACAAACTGGAGTATCCCAAGAGCAGATTAGGGAAATGCTCTTTCCCTTCTCTTTAACAGGAAAGGCAAAACTTTGGATCAAAAGCCTTGACCGAGTTGCCTTAGGAATAGCCGACTGGGATGGTCTAGCTTTTGCTTTCTATCAAAAGTACTTCCCACCAGAACGAACCGCACTCTTACGAAGTCAAATCACTGGATTTCGTCAGAGAGGCGATGAAACCCTTTATGAAGCATGGGAAAGGTACAAAGAATTACAAAGAGAATTCCCTCATCATGGCCTTGATTCATGGTTCTTAGCTATCACCTTCTACAACGGTTGTTGTGGCGAATCGCGTCGTATCCTCGACTCCGCTAACAATGGTCGTTTCAATCAGATCGATGTAGAAATAGCTAGTACAACTATCGAGTCAATGGCAATTGACGATTCTCAGTATAGCAACTCACGTGCTATGCCACTCAAAACCAAGCAGGATGATTCAAGTAAAGTAGCACTCCTAGAAGCCCAATTAGCCCTTCTGCAGCAACAAGTAGGAAGCTCTTCCCAATCCAAGGAACATGTTAACGTCACTAACCACGTAGTGGTATGTGAGACATGTGGGGTTGGACGATACAATTTTCAAGAATCTAGAAGTTCGCTAGAGCAAGTCCATGCCTATCAATCATATAGGCAGGGCAATGCTTTCTCAAACTTCTATAACGAGAACACAAAAAACCATCCTTTTTTGTCCTACAAAAGCACCAACATTCAGAACCCCCACCATCAGACTCAACAACCATTCATACGACATCAACAGAAGCCTTACAATCCACCTGGTTTTCAAAACCAAAGACCTCCATTTCAACCTAACTTCAATCAACCTTACCAAAACCAACCTCAACACCAACCACCCCAAAATCAAGGCCAACCCAATGATTCAAGCTTGAGCAAAATTTAATCCATGCTTCTCCAAGTTGTTCAAAAACAAGATTCAATGTTTGCTCAACTTCAAAAGAGTGATCAAGCTCAAAGTGCTGCCATCAAGATGCTTGAAACTCAAATGGCCCAATTGGCTGCGTCTAACACCTAAAGAAAACAAGGCCAACTCCCACCTCATGGTGAACAACCGAGGGACACTGCTAATGCTATCACCCTTAGGAGTGGTACCACTTATAAGGAACCTCAGCAACCAAAAGAACCAATAGTTGAGCCTACACCAGTAGAAAGCCAAAAAGAATCTCAACCATCCACCGCTAAGGAAGCAGAAAACAAACCTGAAAAGAAGGATGAACCTGAAAAGGAACCCATCAAAATCCAAGTTCCATTTCCCCAACGCTTGAGGAAAAATCATAAGGAAACCCAGTTCAGCAAATTCATGGAAGTAGTCAAAAACCTCCAAGTAACGGTTCCCTTCACTGAATTAATCACTTAAATCCCTTCTTACACGAAATTCATGAAAGATATCTTGACTAAGAAGAGGACTTTAGATGATGTTGAAATCATAGCATTCACAGTTGGATGCAGCGCTTTATTGCAAAATAAGTCCCCTCCTAAGTTAAAGGATCCTGATAGTTTCTCTATACCTTGCACTATAGGCACCTACACAATCGATAAAGCTCTATGCGATCTAGGTGCCAGTGTAAGCGTCATGCCCTATTCCATATGTGAAAAATTGAATATGGGAATTCTCAAATGCACTAGTATCACTCTGCAAATGGCAGATCGTTCTCTAAAACAACCTATGGGAGTTTTAGAAGATGTGCCTGTCAAAGTAGGAAGATTTTTCATTCCCGTCGATTTCATTGTGCTAGATATGGCTGAAGATTCGCAAATCCCTATTATTTTAGGAAGACCATTTCTACACACTGCGGGAGCAGTAATCGATGTCAAAAATGGAAAATTGACACTAGAAGTAGGTGATGATAAAGTCACCTATAACTTAAACAGTGCAATGAAAAGCCTTATGCTTGAAGAGCCTTGCTGTTTTCTTGATATTGTCGACTCAATTATTGATGAATCTCTGTATCCATCAATAATTGAGGATCCTTTAGAAGCAATCTTATTGTTGGAGGATATCTCTGAGAACGACAATTTTGAGATCTGGAGCTGGAAAAGGATCTGAATGGAAAAGAGATACCGTCTGAAGAAGTAAAAGAGTTCATAAGCTTAATCGATACTTCTGCCAAGGCAGAAGTACATAAACCTGAATTGAAACCTCTTCCCTCGAATCTAAAATATGCCTTTTTAGATGAATCTGAGTATTGCCCAGTCATAGTGAGTGCTCTCCTAGATGAAAATCAGTTAACCTCACTATTGACTGTCTTGAAAAAGCATAAAAAGGCAATAGGTTACAAACTTGAAGATCTGACTGGCATAAGCCCTGACTTCTGCATGCATAGAATCAATTTAGAAGAAGGCCAAAAACCTTGTGTTCAAGGACAACGCCGTCTTAATCCCAACATGCAGGAAGTAGTTAAAACTGAAGTTATGAAATTGCTAGATGCTGGCATAATCTATGCAATCTCTGACTCTAAATAGGTTAGCCCTGTTCAATTTGTTCCCAAGAAATGAGGAACAACAGTAGTCAAAAATGAAAAGAATGAGCTCATCCCCACAAGGATTGTGACGGGATGGCGTATGTGTATTGACTACAGAAAGCTGAATCAATCAACTAGAAAAGATCACTATCCTCTGCCCTTCATTGATCAAATGCTAGAGAGGTTAGCTTGTCACAAGTACTTCTGCTATCTAGATGGTTACTCAGGATTTTTCCAAATTCCTATCCACCCTGAGGACCAATAGAAAACCACCTTCACCTGTCCCTATGGTACTTTCGCTTATCGCAGAATGCCATTTGGCTTGTGTAATGCACCTGCCACTTTTCAGCGTTGCATGACCAGTATCTTCTCTGATTTTGTTGAATCTATCATGGAAGTATTTATGGACGACTTTAGCGTCTATGGCATTTCCTTTGATAATTGTTTGACAAATCTATCTAGAGTTCTAAAACGCTGTGAAAAAGTCGACCTTGTTCTCAACTGGGAAAAGTGTCACTTCATGGTGAACGAAGGTGTAGTTTTAGGACACATTGTTTCAGAAAGAGGTATAGAAGTGGATCGAGCTAAGATCCAAGTTATTGAACAGCTGCCACCACCTGCTAATGTAAAAGGAATCAGGAGTTTCCTTGGCCACGCCGGTTTCTACCGACGGTTTATCAAAGATTTTTCAAAAATAGCCAAGCCCCTGACTGAGCTCCTTTTCAAGGATGCACCTTTTAATTTCACAAAGGAATGCCTTGTGGCATTCAACAAAATCAAACGTGCTTTAATCACCGCACCTATAATCCAGCCACCTGATTGGAATCTGCCCTTTGAACTGATGTGCGATGCGAGTGATTATGCCATAGGAGTTGTTTTAGGGCAAAGAAAGGAAAAGTTCCTTCATGCAATTTACTATGCTAGTAAAACCTTAGATCCTGCCCAAATCAACTATGCCACCACTGAGAAAGAACTTCTCGCCATTGTCTATGCCTTAGACAAATTTCGCTCATACCTAATAGGATCGAAAGTCATTGTCTATACTGACCATGCTGCTTTGAAATATCTGCTTTCAAAGAAAGAGGCAAAACCTAGACTTATCCGATGGATCTTACTCCTTCAAGAGTTTGATTTAGATATCCGAGATAAGAAAGGAGCAGAGAATGTAGTCGCTGACCACCTCTCAAGGATAAGAGTAACTGAAATAGGATTACCAACGCCAATTAATGATTCGTTCGCTCATGATTCATTAATGGCAATTGCGGACTTTTCTCCTTGATATGCTGATATTGCCAATTTCCTTGTCAGTCGCCAGCTACCTTCCGACCTTTCTTATAACCAAAGAAAGAGATTTTTGCATGATGTAAAATTCTTTGTTTGGGACGACCCCTATCTTTTCAAGCAGTGCTCAGATGGTCTGTATCGATGATGTATCCCCCAGTGGGAAGTTAAAGGAGTTTTAGAAGGATGCCACTCATCTGCTTATGGTGGTCATCATGGTCCGTCCAAGATCGTAGCCAAAGTCTTACAATCTGGCTTTTTCTGGCCCTCGATGTTTAAAGATTCCAAAGAATTTTTTATGGCTTGTGACGCTTGTCAACGAATGGGTCAAATATCCAAAAGACATGAAATGCCTCAAAACAGCATATTAGAAATCGAGATATTCGATGTCTGGGGTATTGACTATCAAGGACCATTCCCTTCTTCTAATGGAAATCGTTACATTTTAGTCGTTGTCGACAATGTTTCAAAGTGGGTAGAAGCAATTGCCACCCCCACCAATGATGCTAGAGCTGTGATACGACTATTTAAGAAGATCATCTTTCCGCGTTTTGGTGTACCCAGAGCCGTGATAAGTGATCGAGGAACTCCTTTCGGAGAAAAGAAGTTAGATACTCTGCTTACCAAGTATGGTGTGTATCACAGACGAGGATTAGCCTACCACCCTCAGACCAGCGGTCAAGTAGAAGTCTCGAACAGAGAGCTGAAAACAATTCTTCAAAAAGTGGTCTCAAGATCTAGAACCGATAATAAGCTCGATGACACCTTATGGGCTTATCGCACAGCTTTCAAAACCCCGATGGGAACATCTCCTTATCGATTGGTTTATGGAAAGGCCTGTCATCTCCCTGTCGAGTTAGAGTACAAAGCTCACTGGGCTATCAAAGAACTCAACTTAGACACTAAGCTTAGCGCTGATAGACGACTTTTGCAACTCAATGAGCTAGAAGAATTTTGTTTGCAAGCTTACGAGAATTCTAGGATCTATAAAGAGAAAACGAAGCGTTGGCACGACAAGAGGATAATCAGAAAAGAATTTAATGTCGGTGACCAAGTACTTCTCTTCAACTCCCGCTTGAAAATTTTTCCGGGAAAACTCCGATCACGATGGTCTGGACCATTCACTGTTACATATGTGATCAAATACGGTTATGTGGAAATAATGGCTAGCAACGGTGAAAAATTCAAGGTCAATGGCCACAGATTGAAACTCTACTATAGCAATTCCATTATCGGATGCTTAGATATTGTCTATATAGAGCGTCCATTCCCAACCAAATGACTTCATAGAAGAGTTCGTCGAGCAGGACGTTAAACAAGCGCTTCTCGGGAGGCAACCCGTGTTTCCTTTCTTTTTGCATTTTATTTTTGCTTTCCCTTTTTCGTTGTTTTGTTAGAATTTACTTTGCAGATGAAAGAGTTTTTGAAGAATCTATGAAGACCTTCCTTGTCAAGTCCAAAAGACTAGCTTGAGGGAGTCCGCGCTGACTAGTAAGCTTCATTCTTCTTTCATTTTCCTTTTTTTCCCCTTTTCCCATTAAGCATCTCGTTGCATATTCTAGTCTTTGTGCTCACATTGAGGACAAAGTGATGTTTAGCTTGGGGGAGGGATTGCATTTTCTCATTTTGCATTTTAGTTGTTTATATTTTTCAACTTTTGAATAAGAAAAGAGAAAAAGTTAAAGAGAAAATTTAAAATTTTGAACACAATTGAATTCTTTTCATGCTTTGCTTGCTTGTTTACTATGCTATCATGTTACATTTTCCCAAACTTAGAGCTTTCAAAAGATAATGATTCAATATTTATTGAATTTTGCATACATGGGGAAGTCTTGTACACAGTAGGCATGGAATTAATCTATAGATGAGTACACTTGATCTTGACATTTGGCAAGTTACATATATTGTAAGGTAAAACCTCCTTAGACTGTTACATCTATACCCAGTCTCATTTAGGTGTGTGTAGTTCTCCTTGTGATATGTGTCATGTCAAAACGCATAAGTATGGTTCTCATTTCATTCCTATAAACATTGCATTCATGATTCACTAAGATTTGAAGCCTTTTTCACTTTGAATTACCCCTCAAAATTAGCCCCTTCGTACAAATGTTTCACAAGATAATAGCTACATATTAAAACTGAAAGTCCTAGACCTCTAATTAGACTCCTCTAATTAGTTCATTAAATTACATTAACTTAATGATTTAGGATCTAGTTATCATGCATGAAAATATAAAACCATAAAAGAAAAGATAAGACGAAAACATCCTTACATTGGGAATTTTCGGTTCAATATGGGCACAATAAGAACTTTTTCTTATTGTTCTTGAGCATGAAATTGATAGATGATCCTCCATAAAACAACCTCCAAAGTAGAAGGTCTCCTTCTAGTTGCACCCAAGATTAAACCCAAATAATCTTACCTTATTATTAACTAGATAATAAGTAAGAATTAATACTACTAATATTATTGTATTACTACACTAGTAATATGTAGAGAATATTAGTTTGCATGTAAGTTTTAGAGAGAATTTGAGTAAGTAAGAGAAGTTGAAAATGAGCAAGCAAAGTTGTGTATGAAATAAGAACATCACATGTTCTTATAAGGCCTCTTGGCCGGATGGTGCTAGCCCTTGTGGCTCTTATTTTGCTCATTTTTTATTCTCATGCAAATAGGTAGTGTGTGGGATTGATTATAATCATGTTCATGTCATAACTTGTCATAATCAATATGTTGTAGTATGATACAAGAAATGAACAATCATCATTGTGTTTTTCCACTACAATTTCGGTCCACATGGTGAAATGTAGTCCATTTTGATTTTTGATATTTGTCCCACAAGTACTTATAATCATATGTTTAATTATCTTGTATAATTAAGTGTTAATTTGATCATATAACAATTATATGACACAAATTAATAAACAATATGTACTTAACTTTTAAGTGATATTTTACCATTATATCAATATATAATGGGTCCCACAATGACTGGTTAATTTATTTTACAACTCCTTCTAAATGTAATTAACTAATTACCTCTACCTCAAAATATATGCATAACCTCAACTAATTTAATGAATTAATGATTAATCACTAAATTTGAATCTTATTTAATCGTATTAAAATAAGACGTAAAATTTATTCAGTCAGTTATCGTATAATTGACTAATAAACTTAAGTGAAATGAGTTCCTAACTCAATTTCCAATAAATAACTCTCGTAATTAAACGTACATATCATATATATGTAATGATCTAATTAAACTGTATCGTATACAAATAATTAGTATTTTATTTGGGTCTCATCCTATAGGTGTGACCTAAAGGGATTAGTTGATTACCGCCGTCATACGACAATAACGTCAAACTCTAGTCAGCCAAGCGTTACCGATTTACGTTAATCAACTGACGTGGAGTATCAAAATATACTAATCATGCCACGTATATTCCAAATGAGATTTATTATATAAATGCACTATTAAGGAGGACACTTACTCCAACAATCTCCTACTTGTCCGATACAAGTTGTGCATGTAGCAACACTATTGCGGAGGACTCCTCCTCCTACAATTTCTCCCACTTGTCTCGACAAGTTGTGTGCTACCGATTCTCTTGTCTCTTTTGCGTCACTTCCTCCCACCCATAGCAAGGTGTCTTACAGGTCGCACTTGCAATTGAAATTATAAATAGAGTAGTTTTCTCGATCTGGGAGAGTAACTGTATGACCGGAAAATCTACCAGAGATCTCTTCCCAGCGTGGTCACGCATTTCCAGTTACTACTCCTCGAGTGGTACGAAGATGTTAATACCCAACGTGGGTGAACAATTCCTATTGACCCATCTTACATTGTATGATGCAGATCACCATGACCCAGAAGATGTCCATCGGCCTCCTTTCAAGGCACGACCTAGGACAAAAACCAAAGTCAATCGGAAGCTATACCGACTCAGGTAAATGGTCGCCAGTCTAAAGAATCGACTCATAGGAATAAAATAGAAATCCCCGCCACGACCAGGCTTCAACAATTTTGATAAGGGACTCTATTATGGTCACTGCCCGACAGAGTGTCTCCACAGTCTGTCTATGTAAACGACCAGTCATCTTTATGACCCCATGGTGCTGAACCAACCATCGATCGAGTTACAATCTAGTCACTTCGAGACGTCATTTCAAATGAGTGACTAGGGACAAAACACTAAGTTCATCCTGTTCACTTGAATTGGATTCAACTTTTCTTTCAACCAATTCGGATAAACAAAGTATTAAAATTTAGTCAAACTAAATAAAGGAGTTTTTAATGAAACTCTAACAAAGAATGCGATTATTAAATATTTGGAAAAATTGATACGTTATCAATAATTTCATATCTCATAATCTCTAGCAATTCAGGTACATATTTCAATCCCATTGAAATGACATGACTATCATGTTCGGCCTGCAAAAGGCATGGCTAATGGATTAGCAATACTTGCATCTTTCCCACCGTTCTGATTGCTATTTCTCTTTGTCTACGTAATCTCATATTACATAAAACTTTCTGAGTATATGTCTAGGTTTGAATCTAGACTTAGGACTTTTGGCCTAAAGGTAGCTCCCACTGTTATACTAGTATAATGGGATAGGATATACAGCTAAAGGAACTACTTCTAGTCCCTCCAATACTATCGAATCCAAGCTACTTTCATATGCATCATCATATGATGCAATGTACTCTATTTCCGTTGTGAAATCCGCAATGATAAACTGCCTGGAACACTTCCAGCGGATACATGACATTTATATTTGAAAATGTCACTCGTACTTGGAACCTTTCCAATTGTCTTTTCTGCTTGGAACTCTTCCAACAGATAAATCTTTTATAAAACACAGCCAGTTCGTGATTTCAAATCACTTTGATCAGTTTGGAAACTGAAGTCTGTGTAAACTCTTATACACAACTCACTATAAACTCCAAACATATGGAACATATCTTTAGTCCTTCGCAAGTACTTAAGGATGTTCGTTATGGCTATCAAGTGACTCTCACTTGGATTTGATTGCAAACGACTTGTCATGCTCAAAGCATGCGAAATGTTGCATTTAGTATACATCACAGCGTATATAATTGATCCCGCAGCGGAAGCAAAAAAGGAATCAATTATCATGTGTTCAACATCCTTGAACTAGTCAAAGATCTTATTAATATAAGAATTTTGACTCAACGCCAATATCCTTTTAGATTAATCTCCACAAATCCGGATATCTAAAAGATGTATTCTACTTCTCAAAATCTTTTATCATCTAAAATGATCAATATGTCTCCACATATAAGACTGATGAAAACCATATTACTCCCACTAAACTTCATGTATAAACATAATTCCTTGAGATATCGAGAAATATTTTATGACATGATTGACACACAAATTCCAACTCTTTAGTGCTTACTTAAGACTTCCTCTTAAGCTTGCAAGTTAACTTAGGATAGTTAGGATCTACGAACCCACAGGTGAATATAAAATATACTACCTTTTCTAGAATCGTATTCATGAAGGTGGTTCTTGAGATCCAATTGACATCATACTATTATGATATGTTGTAATCGCTAAGTATATTCAAATGGATCGAAGAATTAAGGTTGGTGCAAAACTCTTTGCCTACCAATTTATCTTTGAAAACATTTTAATGTTCATCCATGCAAATTTCGATCTTAAAAATCAATTTACATTGAAGAGGTCGTACTTCTTCAAGTAAAATTTACCAGGTCACATACCTGACCATCATGCATGGAGTCCATTACGAATCGCATGACTCTAAGCCATACCAAGAAGTTAGGACTAGAAACAGTCTTTTATAAGTCACATATTAGAATTCATCACTATAAAGAAGTGATAAACTTCCACCTGACCTCTTAGGTTCCAAAGAAACTACTACTGAACAAGTAATGAGGAAACCTTTTTTTTTTTTGGACCATTTGCTCAGTTTTGTGGCTCTTGAAACATTTTCTCCCACTCTGTCTTATCAAGAAATAATTGTATTTTTATTGAAAGACAGCATCACGAGTCACAAACGCTTTGTTCTCGTGGTCAATGTAGGATTATTGAGCACTTGTTTCATTCGGAAAACTTATAAATTAGGTACGCTACCTATCCATATCGTGTATGAAATAAAATCCGACTGTTATAAATGTGCTTTGATATGGTGTGAAAAGAAATAGCAGACAAAAATATTAAGATCCCAAGGTTTAGTGAAATGGCTCAGTTTGACTTGACAAAGACAAAACCATATCATATAAGGTTCTGTTTCTCTATTTAACAACGCCTTATCTCATAATGTGTGTTAGAGAAGTTAACTCGTGAAAATATTTCACAATACGTTTGGTGAAAATCAAAGTCAATACTTAGATATTTTAGTTACGATTTGGTCGTAAGTCTTTGATCTAATACTCTTGGTGGTTAACTACTTCACATTGAAGCTCTTTAAACTTTTCAAAGAATTTCTCATAGCACCTCATTAAGTAGAATATAATATCTACTTAAATCGTTGGTAAATAAAGTGAAATAGTCATTATCATCCCTGGTTGTGTTTGTTATTGGACCACGCATATTCTTATGTAATAGGGCCAATAACTCACTAGTTCGATTTCCTTTTCAACAAAAGGAGCACGAATTATCTTGCCTTGAATACAAGATTCGCACACACCATAAGATTCAAAATCAAATGTTTTAGATGTGCTACACAATCCAGAATTAAGATTAGATTTGGGTCACCAATTTTGAGCCTTTTTCAATCTATATGACAAGAAATTTCTAATTTAGGTCAAGAATATAGTTACCTTTGATTGGTATGGGATAACCATTGACCAAGTATAGGCATAAATAGATACAACGCTTGTTCCATTCACAAAAGTGAAACACTTGTGTCGTACACTAAAGTGGATACTATATTCTTTATTTAGAGGTCATAAACATAATAACGTTTATTAAAGTATACCTCTAAATCCAAAACTAGATTGATCACATTATAACTTTTATATGTCTCTATAGAAATAAAACTACAATAGTTCTATTTCCCTTGTAGGTCGACATTTAATCATAGTTAGTCGTCGCACGAATCACGATTTATTATATGCATTGAATACATCAATAAAAACCATAATGGGTATCTAATACCCAAAACTCGCATTTTAGCAAAATAAATGTCGATCATATAGATATTATGGGTGATGATAGTACACCCAATTTCTAACTTTTTAGAAAACTTGGGGCAGATTCTTTTCTTGTGTCTACACTGTAATAATAGAATCCTTAAAAGTTGGGTTCGACACCTTGCTTGGTTTTTTACTATACTATTCAAAATAGTCTTGCCTTTTTCCCTCGCCTTGTGCCAACATCGTGCCAACCTACTCTTGAACCTCGTTTTATTCTTAACAATTTAGAATATAAACATCCCTCTTAAAGCTCCCACTCACTTTCATGAATCTCTACTTAGACAAGTATATTAGAATTATAATTAAGACTATTCTTCATTTCATTCACGATTTTACCTTCAAAAGGGTAAAACTTTCATGAAGTGTCTACGGTTTATGGTTATTCATGATTTCAAATAAATCGATTAACCTAGTCGTCCCAACTTATTTGGCCTCTTTTGAGGTAAGCCTCGATAAGCAGCATTATGACAACATACCAAAAATAAAAATATTTTCGTTGGAGCGAAAAGATTGATGTACCATTGTTATGAGAAGACGTCACTAAAAATCAAAACGTTTTTGACTAAGTGTGACTTATTCATTTACTCTTCATAAGAGACATTTGCAATGGTGAATATGAGGATCAAAATATAAAATTCATTTTGTCATTAGCTACGGTGGTTTAATCGGAGATTGCAATCAAAATGCTACCGTATAAAATAATGGAAACCCTTTCCACGATGGAACGGATTTACAAGTTCATAGAAGGATAAATATTTGTCATTTCGCGAATAAATATAAACGGAAAATAAACATTCATTGCTTAAATATAATTTACTTGTAAAACAATTTTAAACAAGTCACTCATATAATGACCCCTCACGAAATTATATAAGTGATTCCAAGACCCATCTTTAGACAAAAATAGTCATCGTATGCTACCTTTATCTAGAAATGGTAAGTCAATACTTGACTAATTCTACCCTTAAAACTCTTGGTTGACGGATTTCAACTAAATCCATCTCCTAGTCCCAAGATAACGCTTATCTCGTTGAGTCCAATCCAATTTTGGCTTGTGATCGCATCACCCTACGTACCCGAGGTAAAAAGGGACCCACGAGCGTGGTAGCCCTAATGAACACGGGGTTCATAGGTGTTACTAATTGGTAAGGCTAAATCTCAATTTTTTTAAGTTATGTGAGAGGTCTTGTCAATTTTGTTATTAATTCCCTATAAGCGAACTAAGTCGGTGAATTTTGAATAACTTTGAATTGACAATCGCGAAATAAAGATGCATGTTGGCGATTTTGGCATGAGTGGAAAAAATATAAAGCAAGCAAATAATAAATCCTAGTATGGCCACCTAGCTAATCTAATTAACTAGAAGATTACAAAGTCGGAAACCAACTCCTTGGCCCCTTGCCTCTTCATGAATATACTTCAAAAAGGCACCGTCTTTTAGAACACCGACTTCGGGAATCTTCGTCTTCATAATAATTAATTACAAAAGATACAAATAAAAATCCTATTATACATTTGATCTAGTAATGAAATTAAATAAAGATACGAGATCGCAAATAAAATTACAACCGAATCGGTATTCCCTTACATTACGGGTAATACCGATTAAAATAATCTAGGTCATACTAGGTACAACTTGCATTAAAAATTAAATAAATGACATTCATTCATTTAACCATAACAACATAAATAAAATGCTGAAAAAATATGCCAAAATCGTCCTTGATACTTATCATGCTCATTCTAGCTCAGGTTTTATGGATTTTATCGATTTTTAACCATTAAAAATCAATAATCAACACTTAAATCGTATTTAAGCTCAAACTAATTATCTAAACTGATTAAGAACTCAAAATTAGTCCCCACTAATTTTGTTTATATTTAATTAGTTTGAATTGATCGTATTTGCTAAATATAGAGGTTTAATCATATCATTTATGAAATAAACCCAAAATAAAATATAAAACTCATAAAAATTTGAAACCACAAATTTTTTACATTCTGGAACATTTCCAGGAACTCCAAAAAACAGAAAAATTTGCCCAAAAATTAATTTTATGAACAAATAACTTTGTATTCAATGGTTTTATCAGATAAAAACCATTAGATATAGTAAAATAGTGAAACAAATTATAAAATTTCACCAAGATTATAAAAATCATATTATAAAATGTACCAAAAGTTTTCAAGACCAGAAAAGGATGTTTCAATTTTATGATCATAATAATCTCACTTTATTGACTTTTATCTTATAAAAATCAATCATCATGCAAAACTTAATTAAAAGTCACGTAATTTTACATACAATATGTACAACATGCATGTGAGATCATATAAAAATTTCATGGGCAGAATCAACATGAAACTATTTTTAGTTAACTTTTAACATAAAACATGCATATTAACATGATTTAAAAGCCATAAATCAAAATAAATAGCAAATTAATCCACAAAATCACCAAATTTGACCACAACCATTTTGAGGTAAGTAGGTATGAATTCACATCAAAAATTTTGTGCAAAGCAATTTTTAACACAAATTAGACTCCTCTAATTAGTTCATTAAATTACATTAACTTAATGATTTAGGATCTAGTTATCATGCATGCAAATATAAAAGCATAAAAGAAAAGATAAGACGAAAACATCCTTACATTGGGAATTTTCGGTTCAATATGGGCACAATAAGAACTCCTTCTTGTTATTCTTGAGCATGAAATGAATAGATGATCCTCCATAAAACAACCTCCAAAGTAGAAGGTCTCCTTCTAGTTGCACCCAAGATTAAACCCAAATAATCTTACCTTATTATTAACTAGATAATAAGTAAGACAAAATACTACTAATATTATTGTATTACTACACTAGTAATATGTAGAGAATATTAGTGTATAAGAGAGTTTAGAGAGAAGTTGAGTTTAGAAAGAGAAGTGGAAAAATAAGCAAAATGAAGTTGTATCAAAAATAAGAACATCACATGTCCTTATAAGGCCTCTTGGCCGGATGGTGCCAGCCCTTGTGGCTCTTATTTTGCTAATTTTTTATTCCCATGCAAATAGGTAGTGTGTGTGGGATTGATTATAATCATGTTCATGTCATAACTTGTCATAATCAATATGTTGTAGTATGATACAAGAAATGAACAATCATCATTGTGTTTTTCCACTACAATTTCGGTCCACATGGTGAAATGTAGTCCATTTTGATTTTTGATATTTGTCCCACAAATACTTATAATCATATGTTTAATTATCTTGTATAATTAAGTGTTAATTTGATCATATAACAATTATATGACACAAATTAATAAACAATGTACTTAACTTTTAAGTGATATTTTACCATTATATCAATATATAATGGATCCCACAATGCCCAGTTAATTTATTTTACAACTCTTTGTAATCATAATTAACTAATTACCTCTACCTCAAAATATATGCATAACCTCAACTAATTTAATGAATTAACGATTAATCACTAAATTAAATCTTATTTAATTGTATTAAAATAAGACGTAAAATTTATTCAGTCAGTTATCGTATAATTGACTAATAAACTTAAGTGGAATGAGTTCCTAACTCAATTTCCAATAAATAACTCTCGTAACTAAACGTACATATCAAATATATGTAATGCTTTAATTAAACTGTATCGTATACAAATAATTAGTATTCTATTTGGGTCTCATCCTATAGGTGTGACCTAAAGGGATCAGTTGATTACCGCCGTCATACGACAATAACGTCAAACTCTAGTCAGCCAAGCGTTACCGATTTACGTTAATCAACTGAAGTGGAGTATCAAAATATACTAATCATGCCACGTATATTCCAAATGAGATTTATTATATAAATGCACTATTGTGGAGGACACTTACTCCAATAAGATTAGCAACCCATAATCCAAATATTACAACCCATGTTGAAGTTCAAACAAAATACAAAGCCAAAATGAAGAACAAAATTAGAGAGAATTCTAAGGAAAATGTGTTGTTGAATGTTGTATCAAAAGTTTTCTTTCTCTCTCTACAATTTGCTTCTTATATACCCTTGGTCCGCAAACCTAGGGGCCTTAAGAAATGAGCTTTCAAAAGACAAGACGGAGAAATGAAGAACGCACGCCTGAGACCTGGACGCTGGCTGCGTCGCCTGACGCTGGCAGCGTTTCTTGCTGCCAGTGTTTCCTTTGGTTGAGCGTCTTGACTTTCGTTGACCCTTGGATTTTAGTCCCGCCTTGACTTCCATTGACCCTTTGGTCTTGGTCTTCTTGCTTTGATGATTTGCTTGTAGTCCACTCCAATTGTCGGGTTTGGGTCTCGGGTCTCGGATTTTACCTTGACTTTTGTTGACTTTTGGGGTTTGACTCTAAAAGTTGACTAAAATTACTAAATAACAACATTATTACAAAGACTAAGGTTGACATAAAACAATGCTAACGACCCGTAAAAAGTATAATAAACGATCCTAATAAATACTACTAGACACAACACATTTTGGTGTTGTCAAATACCCCCACACTTGGACTTTTACTCGTCCCGAGTAAAAACTCGAGATTAGCAAGACAAATACGAGTCCAAACATAGCATGTGAAGGTAATGACCCCTCTTCCCTCACCACTACCTTCTTATATCTCCCTCAAAACACAACCACCTATTAAAAGAAAAATGACTCAAAGTTGTTTTAACACACTCTTCCCTTACCACTTCCTACTTATAACTCCCTCTATACAAGACTCGACACACCACCAACTCCGACTCATCTTAACTCAACTCTTCCCTTCTTATAGCTCCCAAGAATGTAGTATGGCCATCTTTGCCTTATCTCAAGGCATAGCGAGATGGCCCTCATCACCAAACTCCATGTAACTCCACTTCTTATATCACCCCCTTATTACTCCACTAGTGTATAGCATGGTTACTTGGTTGGCCCCAAACTACACAATTTGCACAACCAAGCAACCACCAAGAGAAATCCACTAATTTGGAACCAAATTTGTGACTCAAAATAAAAATAAAAAGAAATCTTAAGCTAGCCTCCTTCCAAATTCTTCCTTATAACTCCCTTCTTATGCCTCCAAGATCCTCATCATAGGAAGTATTATGCTCAAAAATTTTTTCTTTTTTTTCTTTTTCCATTTTTTCTTGAAAATCCCTCATTTTGCTTAAAGTGCCCTTTCGGGTTTTTACCTTAGCTTTTCCTTTCCTCTCATTGGTGGCTCGCAACTCGATTTTTCATTTTGCCCGGAATGCCCTTTCGGGTTTTCATTCCGTCGTCGGCCACCTTCCCAATTTTTGCCTAGGTGCCCACCCTTGTGGGTTTTCACCTAGCCGGGATTTTCAATATTTTTTCTTTTTTCTCCTTTTTTTTTTTCTTTTTTTTTCTTTTCTTTTTCCTCAAAACAAAAACAAAATACAATGCATCAAAACAAAATAACTATATACAATCTTCTCCCCCACACTTAGATCATACAATGTCCTCATTGTAGGGGAAAAGGCGGGGTGCTTCATCAATTGTTGAAATGAGAAGAACCCGAGGCACCTCCTCGGTTTCCTCTCCTTTCTCTTTCTTCTCTAACCCTTCTTCTTCTTCTTTCTAGGCCTTCATCGAGGGCCTCTTAGGTGTACGGAGTGGGGTAGCCGGGGTTTTGTTGGATAGACATGCCAAAGAGTGAGCTAGCCAAACCATAAACATCTTCTTGTGCCACCGCATCTTCATATGAATCTTGAAGATAAGTGTGGTGGCGCTCATTTTGAGCTTGGAAATGGCTTATGGCTTGCTCCCTCCAAGCATTTTGTGTCGCCCACATGGCATTTTGCTCTTGCCACCTTTTGTCTTGTTGCTCCCTTCAAAGGCGGTCTTCTTCTTGCCGCGCTACCATCCTCCTCCACTCTTCTTGTTGGGCCCTCTCGGCCTCCTCTCTCAACCTCTCCCTAGCCTCCACTACATTATGCCAATCATCCAAGGACTCTAGCCTACCTCCTTGTCTTTGTTGCCAAGTGTAAGAATCGTCCACCCTTCCACTGATGTGCGTTAAGACAGCGTTGGTGCTAGCAAAGTAGGATGCCATTTGTTGTTGCCATGGCTCCATTGGGATGCTAGAACGAGTCTCCGCTTCAAACATAGGGGTGTCGGTGTCTTGGTGGCTTTGGTAAGATGATTGCGAATGGTATGGTGGTGGTGGTGATTATTGTTGTTGTTGTTGTTGTTGTTGTTGAAAATGTGGGTCTTGGAAAGGTCCTTGCTCAATGGCAAGGATCTCCACCTCCTCGCTAACTCGCTCACTTCCCACACCATGCTCTCTCCTTAGCCTCTAACTCGGCCTCAAAGGCACTTCCTCTACCTCCGCCGCATCACTTTTCTCCCCCAAACTCTCTTCCCTAGGACAATAAAAATCCTTCGATTTGGGCCCCCTAGGTAAAGGGTTGTTTGAAGGTCGAGGCATCTTCATATAACTAAGGCCATCACTCCCCAACCCAAATCCTTTCAAGGGTTGCTCTTTGCTAATTTTAAACATGTGTACCTCATCAAGCCCAAATTGGTTGTACCTCGTCAAACCCTTACAAGAGTTTACCTCTTGCTCCTCATCAATGTCCCCCTCATAATGTCGCACCAAAAAGGTAATCACCCCCCCAACATGGATACTTGCTTTTGTAGATTTTTTTCGTTGTTTAATGCAAGCTCTCATAAACAAGTCCACCCAATCCGGTACCCCCACCCCTTCCGGGAGCATGGTCCATAAACACAACCGGATGTTCTCCGGTACTTTAGCGGGCTCTCCCGCGGAGTTAAAAATGGTGGTGAGGAACCGGATGATTAGTCGGAGCACGGGGTGGGTGATTGTGGAGAGTTTAGCATCCTTAGATGCGGTGTTGCAATTTGTAATGTTGCTCCACACGATGTGCATTTTCCCTTTTGGGCATCTAATTTCTTCGGGGTCTTTTGTGATTTTAAGGATTTGGCGAATTTCAGAGATGGGGGCGTTGTGCCAAGTTTGGTTGAGACGGAAACGGTAGGCTCTTTCATTACCCTCGGGAACGTTCAACTCGGACAAGGTTGCTAGAAACTCGTACGCGAAACTCTTATAGGTGTGCTCCCAAGAGTCCGGTTTGAGATAAGCTTCTAGCCCTACTTTAGCTAGCATATCCCTTGTTAAGTCAAACATGCCCAAGGCATGGAGGGTGTTTGGGGAAAAGAATTTTGTGGTTATGAGTGGTTGTTGTCGGGGTGCGGTAAGTTTGTCCCATATTTTTTTATGTTGAGTACTCAACCTCTCATACCCCATGAACACCGCTTCCACATCGCTGTCGAGCTCACTCACCGCGGCCCTCTTATTCTTTCCTTTCCCAAACAACTTGAAGATTTTAGGTGCCATTTGTTCTGCAAAAATTCAACAATGCAAAACAATACAACAACAAGCAATCACTCAAAGAAATTTTTCACTCAAGCAATTCAACAAACACTTGGTGTGCAACAATTTCAACACCTCAAAAGCTTAGTGTTTGTTGAATTCTTATGCCTTACTCAGAAAAATTTGACCAATCCTAGCTACACAATCAACAAGGGTAAGGGGCAAACTCAAACTACGACTAATTCAAGCCTAATTTTCGAGCAAAAACTAAAGAATAATGGAAAAAGTTAAGTATGAGGTTATACCTTTCCGATTCCACAAAACTTAAGCTCCTTGATGACTAGAATAAGCAAGGGATCCGTCAAAACCCTTTAAAAACCCACTAAAGTTCCTAAAAATCGAATTTGAGAAAACGTTTTCTAGGTTTTCAAAGAGGGATTTTTCTGAGATTATGAGTGATTGAGGTTGATTTTGAGGTGTTTGAAGGTAGAATGATGATTAGGATGAAGAATTTGATTGATTTTGATGAAGGTTTGTGAAGATTTGAAGGAGAAAGATGAAGGATTGGGGGTTGTTTTGGGGGTTTTTCGTGAAAAATAAGAAATAGAGTGTTTGGGTTGATTTGTGATGAACTCGTGCAAAAAGAACTGAAATCAGCATTCGACGCAGGCAGCGTCCTACGACGCTGGCAGCGTCCAACGACGCTGGCAGCGTTCTTCACTGCCGGTTGTCCTTCAACTTTGCACTTAGCCAAATTTTGGCTAAGTGTTACAAACACCACTACCCTTGCATTTTCACTCCAATGGCCCATAATAACCTTCAATATCAAACTTTCATCGGGTCCCGCACTTTTTACTTGTGGCACGCATCTCGAGGCGGCCGAAAACTTGCAAAAACTTCACAAAACCGCTAGTAACTTCAAAAGATTTGATTGATGCAATCTCTAACTACTTAAAAACAACTCAAATGCTAAAAATTAACAATGAACTTAAATGAAAATATTCACAAGGATAGAGTATGTACACGGTTTGCCGTTTATTTAGAGTCGATGGCTCGACTTAGTGGCTCCAAGCTTTTCAACCTTCATAAACGGGGTCCTCAAGCAAGACCTCTTCTTCCCCCTCCCGGGCAAATCCTTTGATGTAGTGTTTGAGGCGGTGGCCATTCACCTTGAGTATCTTTCCATCCTCGGGCCCTTCCACTTCAATAGATTCATGGGTAAACACCTTCTTGACGGTGTAAGGTCCAAACCATCTTGACCTCAACTTACCCGGGAAGAGTTTAAACCGATTTTGGAACACAAGAACTTGATCGCCCTCTTTGAAAACCCGACGATTTATCATCCTGTCGTGCCATCTCCTTGTTTTCTCCTTGTAGATGGAGAAGTTCTCATACGCATCATGGCGAATTTCCTCAAGTTCTTGTAATTGAAGCTTTCGGTGCATACCGCTCTCATCGTGGTTTTGGTTGAATGATTTGATTGCCCAATAGGCTTTGTGCTCAACATCCACGGGGAGGTGGCAAGCCTTGCCATAGATGAGACGGAATGGGGACATGTCGATGGGGGTCTTGAAGTCGGTCCTATATGCCCACAAAGCATCAACTAGCCTCTTGCTCCAATCCTTTCTATCTGGATTAACCGTCTTTTCAAGGATCCCTTTTATCTCACGGTTGGAGAGTTCGGCTTGGCCGTTTGTTTGTGGGTGATAGGCCGTTGAAATCTTATGGTTCACCCCATACCTTTTGAGAAGGCCTCCAATCACCTTATTCCAGAAGTGGGTACCCCTATCACTAATTATAGCTCTTGGAAATCCAAACCGAGAGAATATGTTCTCTTGGATGAAGATGGCTACCACCTTTGCATCATCGGTGCGGGTAGGAATTGCTTCAACCCATTTTGACACATAATCTACCGCCAAGAGGATGTATAGGTACCCACAGGAGTTAGGAAAGGGGCCCATAAAGTCGATTCCCCATACATCAAAGACTTCACAATATAGGAGGGGGTGTTGTGGCATCTCATTTATTTTTGTTAAATTCCCCACCCTTTGACATCGGTCACAAGTCTTCACAAACTTATGCGCATCTTTGAAGAGGTTTGGCCAAAAGAAACCGCATTCGAGCACTTTTCTTGCGGTTCTTTGTGGGCCAAAATGTCCTCCACATGCATAGTCATGACAATGATGTAGTATGGAAGGAATCTCCCTCTCGGGCACACATCTTCTTATAAGTTGATCTTGGCAAAATTTCCACAAGTATGGGTCATCCCATATATAGTACTTTGCATCGGACTTCACTTTGCTCCTTTGATGGGAAGAAAAATGGCTTGGAAGCCGCTTTGTCACCAAATAGTTGACCATGGTAGCATACCATGGCTCCTCCACTTGCATAGAAGACTCATGAGGGAGACCTCCTTCAACCTCATCAAGAAGGCATGATGGTCTTCCTTCAAGGTTTAGCCGGCTTAGATGATCCGCTACCACATTGTTCACTCCTTTCTTGTCTTTTATCTCTACATCGAATTCACTTAGGAGAAGGATCCACCTCAACAACCTTGGCTTTGCATCCTTCTTTGCCACAAGATATCAAATGGCGGCATGATCGGTGTAGATGATCACCTTTGTGCCCAAGAGATAGGATCGGAATTTTTCTAGGGCATATATCACACCAAGGAACTCCTTCTCCGTCGTAGAGTAGTTCTTTTGAGCATCATTCAAGAGTGTAGAAGCATATTGGATCACATGGGGTCCCTTGTCACTCTTTTGACCCAAAACCACTCCCAATGCATAGTCACTTGCATCGGTCATGATTTCAAATGGAAGGTCCCATTGCGGTGCTTGAATAATTGGTGCGGTGACCAATCTCTCCTTCAAATCATCGAAAGCTTTCCTACAAGAGGCATCGAAGACAAACTCCGCTTCTTTGTGCAAGAGCTTACAAAGGGGGTTAGCAATCTTTGAAAAGTCCTTAATAAATCTCCGGTAGAAACTGGCATGTCGGAGAAAAGACCTAATGTCTCGAGTGTTAGAGGGATAAGGTAAGGTTTTGATAATGTCAACCTTAGCCTTGTCCACCTCAACCCCCCTTTCCGACACTACATGTTCTAGAACGATGCCACTAGTCACCATGAAATGACATTTTTCGGAGTTTAAGATGAGATGAGACTCTTGGCATCGCTCTAAGACAAGAGCAAGGTGTTTTAGACATGCATCATAGGAGTCCCCATGGACGGTGAAATCGTCCATGAATACTTCTATGATTCTTTCTACATAGTCGGAGAAAATACTCAACATGCACCGTTGAAAAGTTCCCGGTGCATTACATAGACCAAATGGCATATGGCGATAAGCAAATGTACTGAATGGACATGTGAATGTGGTCTTGACTTGGTCCTCGGGTGCGATTGGGATTTTAAAATATCCCGAGTACCCATCAAGGAAATAATAGAAAGCTTTTCCCGCTAGTCTTTCTAACATTTGATCAATAAATGGTAGCGGGAAATGGTTTTTCAAAGTAACCACATTCAAGCGGCGGTAGTCAATACACACCCTCCAACCGGTTTGTGGTCGGGTGGAGACCAAGTCTCCTTGTGCGTTCTTGACTACCGTCACTCCTCCCTTTTTGGGCACGACTTGAGTTGGGCTAACCCAACAGGAGTCGGAAATAGGGAAGATGATGCCCATTTGCAATAGTTTAATTACCTCCTCTTGCACTACCTCCGCCATTGGTGGATTGACCCTCATTTGGGGTTGTCGGACCGGTGTGGCATCCACTTCAAGTCTTATTTTGTGCATGCAAGTCACCGGGCTTATTCCCTTGAGATCCGCTATGCTCCACCCAAATGTATCTATATGCTTTTGAAGCAATGCTACCAATTTGCCCTCTTGGTCCTCGTTGAGCGTGCTTGAGATGATAAGAGGTAGGGTGTTGTTGTCCCCTAAGAAGATATACTTTAAATGACTTGGAAGGGTCTTCAATTCGACCTTTGGGGACTTCACAATTGAAGGGAGGGGCTTGTGGAGGGGTATGCTCAAAGCAAAGAGCTCGGATAGATTTGCCAGAGCAGGACGCTGGCAGCGTCATGTGACGCTGGCAGCGTCGTGGGGCGCTGCCTACGTTTTGCTCTGCCTTGCTCTGTTTTCAGCATATCGATGATGTTGAGTTCTTCATATGTGTCTAGAGGCTCCTCCCTTACCAAGTCCTCAAGACGTTCTTGCACATCAACCGCCAACAACAAACGCAAACCCTCCTCTTCCATATTGTTAGTTAAAGCCACCTCAAGTGGGTCCCTATCACAAAATTTGTACATTTGATGCACCAATGGCTCAAAAATATCCAAGAAGAAACAAGATTGATGGTCACTAGGGTGTCTCATGGAGTCATAGATATTATAGGTCAATCTTTTCCCCTCAAACTCCATTGTCAAACACCCGTTTGAAACATCGATCTTGGTCTTAGAAGTTTTCATAAACGGCCTACCAAGGAGAAAGGAAGTGGCACTAGAACTAGATTCCATGTCTAAAACATAGAAATCCGCCGGGAAGACAAGATTATCTACCTCTACTAGCACATCCTCTACCAAGTCCTTGGGATAGTGCAACAGGAGCTCACCCAAGGGGCATTGATGATCAAGCCACAAGCCAGACAAGCATGACCCCAAGACCCCCTCGGATGGAAGCTCGAGTCACAAGGTCCAAACAACAAGCCATGACAAGCCAAAATCAAGCCAGGCCAAGCCAAGTCATTGAGGAAGATAGTCCAGGGATCATCAAACCATGCCAAGTTCCAACTCAGTCCACATTACCCACACAAGACAGAAACAATGTCAGTCAGAACCAGGCAGACCAGTCAGCAAACCCAGCACCAAGTGAAAGTCCATAGACCTTAATTAGACTCCTCTAATTAGTTTCTAAATTACTTGTTAATTTAGTATTTAATGATCTATGTAACATGCATGCAAATATAAAGACATTTATATAAGATAAGAAATTTCCTCACATTGATATGGAAAATATAAGGGCACAACAAGAACTCCTTCTTGTTGTTCTTGAGCTACAAATATGGATGAACACAAACAATCTCCAAAGTAGAAGATCTCCTCTAAGTTGCACCAAGATAAACCCAAATAATCTACCCTTATTATTAACTAGATAATAAGATAGATATTATACTACTAATATTATGACTATATTACTACACTAGTAATACTTAGTAAATATTAGTATTTGAGAGTTTTTAGTGAGAGGAAGAATTTTAGAAAGAAGTATAACAATTGCACAAAATGAAGTAGTATAAAATGAACAACAATTGTTCATTATAAAGGCCATTTGGCCGGACCATATTGTCCATAATTGGACTCTTATTTTGTTCAATTTGATCACATGCATTAGAGTGGAGTGTTGTAGTATAAGTGATGATTGTATTCTACTTGTTATGTCACTTTCAATTAGTAACTAAAGAGTGTAAACAAGAACAAAAATCATCACCTTTGTAACTACAACATAACCGGCCATTTTGGCCTAGTTGGATCCATTTTGATTTTTGATATTTGTCTCACAAATACTTATTGATCATATGGTTAATTATCTTGTATAATTAAGTGTTAATTTGATCATATAACAATTATATGACTCAATTAAATAAATAATATGTACTTAACATTTTAAGTAATATTTTACCATTATATCAATATATAATGGGTCCCACAATGCTTAGTTAATTTATTTTACAACTCCTTGTAAATATAATTAACTAATTACCTCTATCTCAAAACCTCAACTAATTTAGTAATTTAACGATTAATTACTAAGTTAAATCTTATTTAATCGTATTAAAATAAGATATAAATTTATTAGTCAATTATCGCATAATTGAAAAATAAGTTTAATCGAATTTGAGTTCTTAACTCAATTTCTAACAATTAACTCTCGTACATATCGAATATATGTAATGTACTAATTAACTGTATCGTATACAAATAATTAGTTACTATTTGGATTTCATCCTTTAGGTGTGACCGAAAGGGATCAGTTGATCACCGCCGTCAAACGACAATAACGTCAAACTCTAGTCAGCCAACCGTTATTGATTTACGTTAATCAACTGACTAATCATATATATAGTCAATAAATATCCCAATTATATTCCTTAATAAGATTTATTATGTGGCGCACTATTGTGGAGGACACCTACTCCAACAATCTCCCACTTGTCTGACACAAGTGTGCGTCACCGATTCTCTTGTCTCTTTATCACATCTCCCACTCAACGCAAGGTGTCTTTCAGGTCGCACTTGCGATTGACAATATCTAGAGTGGTTTTCTCGATAGGGAGAGTAACTGTCTGACCGGAAAATCTACCATAGATCTCTTTCCGAGCGTGGCCACGCATTTACAGTAACTTCTCCTCGAGTGGCCTAAAGATTTTTTTACCCAACGTGGGTGGACAATTCCTGTTGATCCATCTACTCTGTATGATGCAGATCACCATGATCCAGAAGAAGTCCATCGGCCTCCTTTTACGGCACGACCTAGAACATCAACCAAAACCAATCGGAAACTGCACCGACTCAGATAGACGGTCGCCAGTCAAAAGAATCGACTTATAGGAATAAGATAGAAGACCCTGCCACGACCAGGCATCAAATAATTGCATCAATAATTGATTTAAGGTCTCTACAATGTCACTGTTCGACAGAGTGTCATACAGTCTGTCAATGTAAACGACCAGTCATCTCCAGGACCCCATGGTGCTGAACCAACCATCGATCGACTTACAATCTAGTCATTTCGAGACGTCACCTCATTGAGTGACTAGGGACAAAATACTAAGTTCGTCCTATTCACTTGAATAGGGTCCAACAATCTATTTGGATAAACAAAATATTAAATTTAGTCAAACTAAATAAAAGAGTTTAAAATAAAACTTGAACAATGAATGCCATTATCATATATGAAATAATTAATACAACATTCATTTATTACATATTACATAATCTAAAGGAATTCTTGCACACGTCTCAATCCCATTGTGACGACATGACCATCATGCTTAGCCTTTGATAAAGGCTTGCTTAAAGGATCAGCAATGTTGTCATCTGTCCCAACCTTACAAATGTCAATTTCCTTTCTGTCCACGTAATCTCTAATTATATGATATTTCCTAAGTACATGTCTAGACTTGTTACTAGACTTGGGCTCTTTTGCTTGAAAAATAGCCCCACTGTTATCACAATAAATTGTGATAGGATCTTTGGCAGTGGGGACTACTGTTAGTCCTTCCAAAAATTGCCGAATCCATACAGCTTCCTTTGCAGCTTCAGATGCTGCATGGTACTCTGCTTCTGTTGTAGAATCCGCTTTAACGCTTTGCTTGAAACTCTTCCAGCAAACAGCTCCTCCATTCATCATATAAACGTAGCCGGATTGGGATTTCATATCATCCCTATCTGTTTGGAAACTGGCATCTGTGTAACCCGTACACGTAACTCATTTCTCGCCTCCACAACACTAAGAACGAAGTACTTCAGGATGTTCTTTATGGCTATCCAATGACCCTCACCTGGATTTGCTTGGTAACGACTTGTCATGTTCAAAGCATATGCAACGTCGGGACGAGTGCACATCATAGCATACATGATTGATCCAACAGCTGATGCGTAAGGGATCAATTTCATGCGTTCAATCTCCTCGGGTTTCGTAGGGCACTCTGACTTGCTCAAAGTAATCCCACTTCCCATAGGAATAAAGCCTCTCTTAGAGTCTTTCATGTTGAACCGATCAAGAATCTTATCAATATAAGTCTCTTGACTTAATGCTAGTATCCTTTTAGATCTATCCCTATAGATCGGGATACCTA
>JAIUZE010025596.1:0-26633 GCA_022085475.1 Heliosperma pusillum | reverse complement strand
TTGACTAATTCTACCCTTATAACTCTTGGTTGACGGATTTCAACTAAATCCATCTCCTATTCCCAAGATAACGCTTATCTCGTTGAGTCCAATCCAATTTTAGCTTGTGATCGTATCACCCTACTTACCCGAGGTAAAAAGGGACCCACGAGCGTGGTAGACCTAATGAACACGGGATTCATAGGTGTTACTAATTGGTAAGGCTAATCTCAATTTCTTAAGTCATGTGAGAGGTCTTGTCAATTTAGTTATTAATTCCCTATAAGCGAACTAAGTCGGTGAATTTTGAATAACTTTGAATTGACAATCGAGAAATAAAAATGCATGTTGGCGATTTTGGCATGTGTGGAAAAACATAAAGCAAGCAAATAATAAATCCTAGTATGGCCACCTAGCTAATCTAATTAACTAGTAGATTACAAAATCGGAAACCAACTCCTTGACCCCTTGCCTCTTCATGGAACACGCTCCAAAAAAAAAACACCGTCTTTTGGAACACCGACTTCGGGAATCTTCGTCTTCATAATAATTAATTACAAAAGATACAAATAAAATTCCTATTATACATTTGATCTAAAAATGAAATTAAATTATTAGAAACGGCGATACGAGATCGCAAATAAAATTACAACTGAATCGATATTCCCTTACATTACGGGTAATATCGATTAAAATAATCTAGGCCATACTAGGTACAACTTGCATTAAAAATTAAACAAATGACATTCATTCATTCAACAATAAAAACATAAATAAAATGCTGTAAAAAATCATACCAAAATCGCCCTTAATACTTATCATGCTCATTCTAGCTCGGTTTTATGGATTTTATCGATTTTTAACCATTAAAAATCACTAATCAACACTTAAATCGTATTTAAGCTCAAAATAATTATCTAAACTTATTTAGAACTCAAAATTAGTCCCCACTAACTTTGTTTGTATTTAATAAGTTCGAATTGATCGTAATTGCTAAATATAGATGTTTAATCATAACATTTATGAAATAAACCCAAAATAAAATATAAAAATCATAAAAATTTGAAACCAAAAATTTTGTACATTCTGGAACATTTCCAGAAACTCTAAAAAATAAAAAAATTTGCTCAAAAAATTTGAATTAATTTTATGAACAAATAACTTTATATTCAACGATTTTATCAAATAAAAACCATTAAATATAGTAAAATAGTGAAAAAAATTATAAAATTTCACCAACATGATATAAACCCGATTATAAAATGTACCAAAAAATTTTAAGACCAGAAAAGGACGTTTCAACTTTATGAACATAATAATCTCACCTTTATTGACTTTTATCTCATAAAAATCAATAATCATGAAAAACTTAATTAAAAGTCACGAAATTTTACATACAGTATTTAAAACATTCATGTGAGATCATATAAAAATTTCATGACCAGAATCAACATGCAACTATTTTTAGTTAACTTTTAACATAAACAATGCATGTTAACATGATTTAAAGGCCATAAATCAAAATAAACAGCAAATTAATCCCTAAAATCACCAAATTTGACCACAACCATTTTGATGTCAGTAGGTATGCATGCAAATCAAAAATTTCGTGCAAACCAATTTTTAACACAAATTTTTGATTTTACCCAAGCTATCGTATAACTCGATTTTAATGCTTAAAATCAACATGCATGTAACAATTGAGCTCTGATACCACATCAAAGTCCTAGACCTTGAATTACACTCCTCTAATTAGTTCATTAAATTACATTAACTTAATGATTTAGGATCTAGTTATCCTGCATGCAAATATAAAAGCATAAAAGAAAAGATAAGACGAAAACATCCTTACATTGGAAATTTCCGGTTCAATATGGGCACAATAAGAACTCCTTCTTATTGTTCTTGAGCATGGAATTAGTAGATGATCCTCCATAAACTAACCTCCAAAGTAGAAGGTCTCCTTCTTGTTGCACCCAAGAATCGACCCAAATAATCTCAACTTATTATTAACTAGATAATAAGTAAGACATTATACTACTAATATTAGTATATTACTACTCTAGTAATATGTAGATAATATTAGTTTGCATGTGTGACCGGGTTATGTCGCAGACCCGATACAAAAATAATTACCCACACTTAGGCTAACAACATAAAGAATGTAATTAGGGAAGTAAGGATCGATCCTCAGGGAGTACGTGTTAACTATGAACTGCTATGGGGTGATTTTCATTTAAGTCCGATTCATTTGGGGTGATTGTCTAAACTATTAACATGAAATAAAATGACAAGTATGTAATAACGATATTTAAATGACGAGTATGGAAATTGCAATAAAAATAAATCTAATCTAATTGACGGAAAGAAAGGTGACGATAATTAAATCTAACTAAGAACGATAATTAAAATAACAATATTGAAAAACTACCTAACTACAATAATAGAAAACTAATAAACTAACAAATGACAATAAAATAAACTATCTAAGAACGGAAATAAAATGACGGTAAAATAAACTAACTAAACAACAATAAAATAAACTATCTAATCAAATTGATATAGAGAATTAGAAATTCATGTCAAATGATTCAAAAGCTTTATTGATACTAACATTAGAATTACTACGATTGTCTAAGCCTTGTAGCGGTATATTCCTCTTAGATTCGTACCAACTTTTTAATGGGTCCTAATGTCCTCTCAGCCTGGTTAGGTCACTAAACCCCTATTAGTAGTCCTAATTCCTATCCCAACTCTCGTTTCTAAGACGGAAATTGACTAGTACAAACAATTGCTTATGGCCACTAAACAAAGTTATAGAATTTGACACGACCAAAGGAAAAAACAAACTAGATGATTCTATTGGTATCGATTCTTCTTTTAATTCATTTTAAATAGCAAATCATTTCAATATTTCAATTTTATTTATTGTATTTACATAATGATAATCTTACAATATTATATTTAATTTATGTGATTAAATAAATTAAGAGGAAAATGATAAACAAAATTAAACTACGAAATAAAAGTGCTAAAATGATTAAGGTGATTATATTAGTAATGATTCTAATGATGAATTTTATGATGATTATTATATGATTAGACAAAATAAAATATGACATGTTAAACGATATTTTG
Organism: Heliosperma pusillum; assembly: GCA_022085475.1. Lineage (NCBI taxonomy): Eukaryota > Viridiplantae > Streptophyta > Magnoliopsida > Caryophyllales > Caryophyllaceae > Heliosperma > Heliosperma pusillum. Next base: position 23,516 of record JAIUZE010025596.1, on the reverse strand, counting down.
GTTTTGACTAGATTATTTTTATATGGAATTCCTACCAACGATAATATAAAAACAAGACTAATGAGATTATAATTCATGAACTCAATATGATGATGACAATACAACTAACATAAATACTATAAAGAGAGAACAATGATGTTGAAAATTGCGTAAATAAAGGATAGAAAATTACCGGGATTGGAGTACAATTATGTAAGAAAGAAAGCAAAGAACAAATATCCAACCCAATACAATGACAAATGCTTATTGAAACACTAGAGAAGTACTTGGAAATTACTATAAAAATAGTCTAAGATTGCATAAACTATAAACTATGATCTAAAACTTGTATGAAAGAAAGATGTAAACTATTGTGTTGTGTTGTATGCTAATTGTGTGTATTGTGTGTCAAATGTGTGTGATAATCCTTGGCTTTTATAGGGCTGCATAGCTGCTGTGTTTCGTCCAAATTCGTACCCTAGACAAAGCCATAAAACACTCCATTAAAGCTTGGTAGAAGAAAAGCCAAGAGACGTTCATCAGCAGACATACCCGATCGGGTATGTGTAAATCCGATCGGGTATGTAACCCTGATGGATTTTTTCGTCTCTTCCAATTTCGTCTTTGGGCACGGAATCCTATGCCTTGGTCTTGGTCAATGCAACACGTAATTAGACTTGGGCTAGTCTTCCTTTGACTTGGGTTGATGTTTTCCTTTGAGAAACAAAGTCAAAGTCCAAAATGAGTCCACTTGAGGAAGGATGTAGCGGAATCTTAGTCAAATCGTAAAATTGCTATCATCAGTTCCTCGTAAACTTGTATTCTAGTGCCTTTGCTCCATAAAGTAAGAAAATATAGCACAACCGCTTCATTTCCTATAAAACGAGACAAAGCACGCAAAACAACTAGAATAGCAATATTAGCTCGTTAATCACTCAACAAAGTGCATAAATCATATAGAAATCGAGCTAAGACGGGGGATAAATTAGTACAAAATATCGCTTTTCAAACTTTCCCAAGCTAAACCCTTGCTTGTCCTCAAGCAAACATAACAATCATAACCAGGACAAGGGTAGCAAACAATGATCAATCATCATCCAAATCTCAAAAATATAGCTCTTAACAAGTAGATGAATCATAAACCCGAAACAACAAGGGCGAAGGAAAGTGCGAATCATGGTTGAGGTTTACATAACGGCGTAGCATAGAAAATATTCTTTGGACTTTTTCAGCTTTTGCATGATCTTATTGAATATGGACTCTTTCGATACACTCTTCATTCAAATTTTTGTGAAATAGGAAATATTGGTTGAAATTTGAAGTGACACTCTCCTATCTACTACTTAAAAGAATGTGCCCGCGGTCTAGTATGGTAGACAATCAAAATTCATTAAGTAAGACTAATCATGATCAAAATGTAATGTAAGAAGCATTAGAGAAATAAAGAAGAGGCTTGGGAAATTTGGTTAAGAAAGTGGACAAACGATTTTGGTCATGTGGGGCTTAAGTCAAGCTAGTAATAACCAAATGTGTAGTGAATACTCAATCCAATTCATACCAATTTCCATAAACAATAGTCAAAGCCAAAAGCAGCATATTGGCTTATTAATCATGACAAATCAAGTTACAACTTCCCGAAATTCTTCTTTCTTTTCCTTTTCATTCATGGAAGCGTTTTTCTCTTCTTTTTCTTTTCTTTTTTTTTCTCTTTTGAGCTTTTTTCTTTCATTTTTTTTTTCTTTTTCTTTCAAATTTCTTTCACTGAAAAATACGGGAATCAGCAATCCCGAGACAGCAGGTTCACACTAAATGGTGAGAAAAATCAGAATATCGCAAAATTACAGAACACCCCTACACATAAAGTCAGTTACTAGCTCAACAAGGGTAGGCAATAATGTAATGTAGCTAGAAAGAAGGGTGTTTTTGGGCAATGCGAAATGTGAACAGGATTAAATGGCTTCAAAATGTATATCATGATAGTAATACTTATAGAAAATGGAATAAAAACCATACTTATGCGTTTTGATGTGACACAGACTATAAGGAGAAACTACTCACTCCTAAACTGGGATCGGGTTCAGATGTACCGACCACTGGAGGCTCTACCTTACAATATTAGTAGCTTGCCAAAGTCAAGATCAAGCTTAATTAAGTCCAAATGCAACTTTCTACCTACTGTGTACAAGACATCCCCATGAATGCACAATTCCTCATAACATAATGAAACATCAGCTTATAAAAACTATAAATTGAGAAATGTAAGTTGGAAATGATAATTTCTTTTTGTTTTTTTTTTTAAAATAAACTAATAAAATTAGAAGAAAATAAGCTAATGAGAAAAGTAAAAATCTAAAGGCAATCCTAAATGCAATAAGTCCTAAATGCAAATCCTCCCCCAAGCTAAAACTTCACATTGTCCTCAATGTGCATGCAGTTAAAATAGAAGCAAACCGAGAAACGGTTGGTAGCACATAGAACAGAGAAACAAGATGAAATTCTAATGGGAAAAGGGGCTAAAAAAAACTAAAAATGCTAAAAATAAAAGAAAGAAAGAAAAGCTTACAAAATGTCTAGCCTCCCCCAAGCTAGTATAAACAAGGGGAGGTTGTTATCATCTCATCTCAAAGACCACCAGCTACGGCCTCTCCTCTCTGAAGGAGGCGGCTCGGATGCGGATCCAGAAGCATCTGTATAGTAGGTATCATCTGCAGAATAATAACTACCACTAGAAGCACCGATCCCGGTTGGGTTGCTGGCTCCAAAGGACTGGTACTCATCTAATTGGTGACCACTAAAATCACCTATATATCCTCCAAAACTCTCGACGCCATAGTCAGTACCACAGTAATCAGGTCCAGTCTGCTGCACACCTGCATCATAAGCAGTACCATACCCCCCTTCGGGCCAAGTATAGAAAGACGGGTGGGGGACCTCAGGTCGAATCACACCTTGCCTAGAAAAGTGATCATAAATGGGGTGCAGAGCAAGCTGCTGGTCTGACCGGACTCTATCAATGGACATGGTCAAAGCTTGAAACACGGCGGTCACGTCGCCCGTAGCATGGGTCGACTAAGAGGATGATCCTACCTCAGGGCGGTGAGATCTAATATGAACAGGGGGATCATTGGGGGTAATATCCCCAACAGGAAGAAAATAAGTGGGACGGGGTAAGATGGTCTCACCCTCCTGAATTTGAAGACGCTGCCTAAGTAATGGAATCTGGTTCACCTCAGCGGTCAACTTGACCGAATCACGGCCAGCTATCCTCGAAATCATATGGGGGTGGGAGACACGAAACCAATTAAGCTGAACAAAATAATCATAATCCAACCCATTTCCCATCTCGGTGGGAGGTGTAGTCAATGCCTGGAGGTCAGTGGTGGCTTGGTTAAAACCACAAACTCGCGTAGCAAGGTGAGTGATAAGGCCTCCATAAACAATGCCAGTGTTCTTTGGATTAGTAGCTTTAGTCAACTGAACAGCAAAATAGTACGGAATGCTAATCGACCACGGTTCATCACCATCTACATTAAAAAACCCTCCTAAAATATCTAACTCTACCCGTCTCACCAAATATGGCTCAGCACGGCCCAAGAAGGTCCATCCCATGAATCTTTGCCAGATTCTAATGGCGGGATGATGGATGTGTTGGTGTGGGACATGGTCCCAATGAGAGACATGGTAAGTAGAAATGGTGTTCCAAACATGGCTAACATCAAAGCCTTCGGGAGGTGAAGTAACGGTGTCCCTGTGGGTGAGACCGAATTGGTCAGAAAAGGTCCCTAAGTTCATACTATAGTCATCATTGAATAATCAAAACCGAACTTGAGGCATAGAGCCTCTATTCCTAGATCTTTGCAATTCAAATGAGCTCAAGAGTTCAAGGGTCAATTGAGGGTAGGTCTTATAACTAAAGTTCATACTAGCAGTCATTCCCAGACCCCGGAATAATACCTTGACATGCTCATAAAGCTTCATGTGTCTTAAAGAAGAAACATCAAGGAATTTGGTAGCTCTCATACCCTTGCTCTTGATGATAAACCATTTTTGCCATTGCTTGTTTAAACTAAATTCCACATCTGGAAAGTCGGGATCATGCATAGCACCTTGTCCTTCTTGACTCCCGGTTTGATCATCGGCTTCTAGCATTTCTATGTCTTCTTCGTGGGCTCTACTACTTTCTCCTTGGTTGGTGGTTCTTGCCCTCTTTGATCTCCTTATTGTAGGTGCCATTTGCTACAAGAAACTAGTATTAGAACACTTCATTATAAACACAAATTGATAGCATAAGTGTTATAATACTAGGCTTTTAAGCACAAATTCAAGCATAACAACATAAGTGAAACATTATCATGCTACTTTTGAGCACAAATTGATGTTCTTAAGCATAACAATATTTCACTAGGATTTTGAGCAACATTACACTTGAATCATGAGTTTTGGGCACTACTTAAAGGTACTAATGCTAATTTAACACAATATGAGCATAAGTTCAAATTATAGAGCATAAATTCAAGCATTATACTACCATTAAGCATGAGTGTTTAGCATAAAGTAGAGATGAGTATCCTAATTGGCATATGAGCATTCAAATCATAGTAAGCTTGCTAATTAATCACTAACATTCACTCTATATCATGTAAGAAGCATTAGAAATCCAATTTAAACAAGTTTTTCAAGTGAAATAAAAAACCCCCAAATTTGGGTTAGGGTTTGTTCATGTTGGATTTCTGAAAAATAGAGATATTGAAGTAACTAAAGTAGGAGTAACTTACTTGATAATGCTTAGATGTTGCCTTGGATGAACTATGGTGACAAATTTTGCAAGAAAGGACTAAGAAATGAAGGTTTTTGAGAGATTTTGAGCTTTGAATATGGAGAATACGGGATAGTAGCAGCAAGCAAAGGGTAGCAAGTTGGTTTTATAGAACAACATAGAACAAAACTCGAAACAGACAACTTACCCGATCGGGTATACCCGAATCCGATCGGGGAAGTCTGCTGATCCGGTTTTTGTTTCTTTTTTCTTTGGTACTTGCTCTTACCTTTTGGCTATGGCTTTGAACATACTTACTAACCTTAATGGACTTGGCAACATGGGCCAAGGGTAGCTCCTTTTCATCTCAATAGGTCCTCCAGTTTTAAGTACGAAAAACTATCAACTAAGCATGCATTTCTAAAGATGAAAATAACAAGTAAAACGAAAATTGTTTCCTAACTATTACAACCCAAAAATCCAAAAAGAGTGTCCAAATAGTCCAAAACAAAATTATCAAACATTGTGTATTTAGTGGAATAAAGAATGCATAAAAACAAAAGTAAAGAGAAAGACGGGTTGCCTCCCGACAAGCGCATTTTTAAGTCATGCTAGACTTTGAATTTTTATCCCTCCTTAAGCCTTGTGAAGAGATGTGGGCTCCTTGTAGCTTGATTTCGTCCTTGAATTTTTCATTTACCTTTTCCAACATCCATGGCAATCTCATCCAAAAATACTTCCGTAGCTTTGAATGCTTCGAGGTCACCATCTCCTACACTCGTTACGTTCCCCTTTCTATCAAAAGTGGCACGTGATCCATCCATTTCAAAAGTGATCCTTTTTCCTTGCACGTCGATACATGCCCCAACCGTATTTAGGAAAGATCTTCCTAATATAATATAATCATCTCTACCCTTTTTTGAAAATATTACATAAAAATCAACGGGAACAAGGAAGTATCCAATCCGAATGGGAACATCTTCCACAATTCCTGCTGGAGTATGCATAGTTCCAGCGGCCAATTGAAGGCTAGTGTTTGTAACCTTCATTTGCATCGGGCAATGGTCTTGATAGAAGGAAAAGGGCATGACACTAATAGCGGCCCCTAAATCACATAGTGCATTGCTAACCTTATGAAGACTCATTGTGAAAGAAATATTAAAACAACCTGGATCTTTAAGCTTTGTAGGAATGATAATCTTCCCTTCTTCAAGGGAAGGTTCCTTGGGAAAATCTTTGGTTGTTTCTACTTCTTGCAATGTCTTACCAATCCTTGCCTCCAATTTTGAAAAAGCTTTGTCGTTTGCCAACGTTGCTTCTTCAACTCTTTCTTCTAACTTCCCTTGAGATCTTATCAAAGCCATGATCAAAGATTCGAGACGGGATGTCTCCTCTTGTGTAGGGGATCGGGTTGGTTTGGCTAGTGTAGGATTATTACAAAGTTCGTGGGGTAGCTTAAAGATGGGCTCCTTACTCTTTCCATTCCCAAGAGGACTATCAAAAGGTTTGTCACTAATCATGTCGATTGTGACTATTAATGGTTCTTCACTCTCTTGGGTGGTTTGGCTTGAACTCGACGGGGTCAACTCTTCTACTCTCTTATGGAGAGACAAAATGGTTGATTTGAGTGAGCATATTGTAGAAAAGAAATATGAGTACATGTTATGTTGTGCTTGGATCACTTCCCTCAACTTGGAGTCTACTTTTGATATTGTTTGATCATTTTGAAAGGATGAGTATGGAATGGTATGAGGTGTATTAGTAGGTTGAGTTTGGCGAAATTGTGGGTGAAAGGGGTTTAATGGTGTGAGTTTATTCCCACATCTTTGAGGTACATGCCCTATTCCTCCACAAAGTTCACAAGGGGTTGTTGGTGAGGTAAATGGGTTAAAAACGTTTGGACGATATAAAGTACTTTTTGGGGTGGTTTCATTTGATGGAACGAAAGTGTCAACATCACATGAGGTTTCCACTCGACTTTTCTTTCGCTCTCCCCCATTACTTTGGGAACCTTCCCCACTTTCTTTTTGTGAATTACTTGATAGGTTTGACATGGTGGATTGAGGTTTAAACCTACGATGGAAAGCTATTACGATCTCTTCCCACTCCATTGGTTTTGTGGCATCCTTTAGACGACGGGTGAACCACCGTTTGTCTTCTCTCTTTAGTGATAAAGTAAAGAGAGTTTCTTTGATTTGGTTTTGGGTGATCACCTCCCTCATAAAAGTTTGACACAACTCACAAAAGGTTTGGATATGGTGTGTTGGGTTTTCATTTGGCTCGCCACTGAATTGGTTTCCTTCAATGAGAGCAATTAGAGTAATATGGACCCTTAGGATCCCATTAGCGAATTCAAAAACCCGGAACTTAGGATCTTCTTTTGTCCGCACCATTTTTGTCAACCTAAAAGAAAAACACAAAAAGGAAAGTTAGTGATGATTAAAGGTACAGTTGCACCTAAAATTGGTAGAATTTTAAACAAAAATCAGCAATACATAGATAAACAAAACCGTGCTCCCCGGCAATGGCGCCAAAATTTGACCGGGTTATGTCGCAGTCCCGATACAAAAATAATTACCCACACTTAGGCTAACAACATAAAGAATGTAATTAGGGAAGTAAGGATCGATCCTCAGGGATTACGTGTTAACTATGAATTGCTATGGGGTGATTTTCATTTAAGTCCGATTCATTTGGGGTGATTGTCTAAACTATTAACATGAAATAAAATGACAAGTATGTAATAACGATATTTAAATGATGAGTATGGAAATTGCAATAAAAATAAATCTAATCTAATTGACGGAAAGAAAGGTGACGATAATTAAATCTAACTAAGAACGATAATTAAAATAACAATATTGAAAAACTACTTAACTACAATAATAGAAAACTAATAAACTAACAAATGACAATAAAATAAACTATCTAAGAACGGAAATAAAATGACGGTAAAATAAACTAACTAAACAACAATAAAATAAACTATCTAATCAAATTGATATAGAGAATTAGAAATTCATGTCAAATGATTCAAAAACTTTATTGATACCAACATTAGAATTACTACGATTGTCTAAGCCTTGTAGCGGTATATTCCTCTCGGATTCGTACCGACTTTTTAATGGGTCCTAACGTGCTCTAAGCCTGGTTAGGTCACTAAACCCCTATTGGTAGTCCTAATTCCCATCCCAACTCTCGTTTCTAAGACGGAAATTGACTAGTACAAACAATTGCTTATGGCCACTAAACAAAGTTATAGAATTTGACACGACCAAAGGAAGAAACAAACTAGATGATTCCATTGGTATCGATTCTTCTTTTAATTCATTTTAACTAGCAAATCATTTCAATATTTCAATTTTATTTATTGTATTTACATAATGATAATCTTACAATATTATATTAAATTTATGTGATTAAATAAATTAAGAGGAAAATGATAAATAAAATTAAACTACGAAATAAAAGTGCTAAAATGATTAAGGTGATTATATTAGTAATGATTCTAATGATGAATTTTATGATGATTATTATATGATTAGACAAAATAAAATATGACATGTTAAACGATATTTTGGTTTTGACTAGATTATTTTTATATGGAATTCCTACCAACGATAATATAAAAACAAGACTAATGAGATTATAATTCATGAACTCAATATGATGATGACAATACAACTAACATAAATACTATAAAGAGAGAACAATGACGTTGGAAATTGCGTAAATAAAGGATAGAAAATTACCGGGATTGGAGTACAATTATGTAAGAAAGAAAGCAAAGAACAAATATCCAACCCAATACAATGACAAATGCTTATTGAAACACTAGAGAAGTACTTGGAAATTACTATAAAAATAGTCTAAGATTGCATAAACTATAAACTATGATCTAAAACTTGTATGAAAGAAAGATGTAAACTATTGTGTTATGTTGTATGCTAATTGTGTGTATTGTGTGTCAAATGTGTGTGATGATCCTTGGCTTTTATAGGGCTGCATAGCTGCTGTGTTTCGTCCAAATTCGTACCCTAGACAAAGCCATAAAACACTCCATTAACGCTTGGTAGAAGAAGAGCCAAGAGACGTTCATCAGCAGACATACCCGATCGGGTTTGTGTAAATCCGATCGGGTATGTAACCCTGATGGATTTTTTTCGTCTCTTCCAATTTCGTCTTTGGGCACGGAATCCTATGCCTTGGTCTTGGTCAATGCAACAAGTAATTGGGCTTGGGCTAGTCTTCCTTTGACTTAGGTTGATGTTTTCCTTTGAGAAACAAAGTCAAAGTCCAAGATGAGTCCACTTGAGGAAGGATGTAGCAGAATCGTAGTCAAATCGTGAAATTGCTATCATCGGTTCCTCGTAAACTTTTATTCTAGTGCCTTTGCTCCATAAAGTAAGAAAATATAGCAAAACCGCTTCATTTCCTGTAAAACGAGACAAAGCACGCAAAACAACTAGAATAGCAATATTAGCTCGTTAATCACTCAACAAAGTGCATAAACCATATAGAAATCGAGCTAAAATGGGGGATAAATTAGTACAAAATATCGCTTATCAATGTGAGTGTTTAGAGAGATATAAGAGGTTTTAGTGAGAAGATGTGAAAAATGAAGAATCAAGTCAAGTCAAAAAATGAGCAACAAATGCTACTTATAAGAGCATTTGCCCGGTCATGACAAGGCCCCAAAGTGGGTGATTTTCTTCTTATTTTATTCACATGCATAATGGTAGAGTATGAGATTTTATAATGATAATGATCATGTGTCATACACATCATAATCATGTGGTGAAGTGTGGATTTAGTAGAGAATAAATATGATAGTTTTCTACTAGCTAAAACCGGTTCACATGTGTCCTATATGGACCATTTTGATTTTTTATATTTGTCCCATTAATACTTATTAATCATATGCTTAATTATCTTTTATAATTAAGTGTTAATTTGATCATATAACAATTATATGACTCAAATTAATAAACAATATGTACTTAACTTTTAAATGATATTTTACCATTATATCAATATATAATGGGTCCTACAATGCCCACTTAATTTAGTTTACAGCTCCTTGTAAATATAATTAACTAATTACCTCTATCTCAAAATATATGCATAACCTCAATTAATTTAATGACTTAACGATTAATCAATAAATTAAATCTTATTTAATTGTATTAAAATAAGACGTAAAATTTATTCAGTCAGTTATCGTATAATTGACTAATAAACTTAAGTGGAATGAGTTCCTAACTCAATTTCCAATAAATAACTCTCGTAACTAAACTTACATACCAAATATATGTAATGCTTTAATTAAACTGTATCGTATACAAATAATTAGTATTCTATTTGGGTCTCATCCTATAGGTGTGACCTAAAGGGATCAGTTGATCATCGCCGTCATACGACAATAACGTTAAACTCTAGTCAGCCGAGCGTTACCGATTTACGTTAATGAACTGACGTGGAGTATCAAAATATACTAATCATGCCACGTATATTCCAAATAAGATTTATTATATAAATGCACTATTGTGGAGGACACTTACTCCAACATCAACAACACTTTATGACCCAACATTTAAGTATTCATTCAATGGAAACAGCAAAACCATATGCATCAAAATGCTTACTTGGTCTTGCTTATCGGCAATGCAATACTTTATTATATTACACAAGCAAGCATAATAGTAGCAAACTGATAAGTGATATTTTGTACTAATTTATCCCCCGTTTTAGCTCAATTTCTATACGATTTATGCACTTTGTTAAGTGATTAACGAGCTAATATTGATATTCTAGTTGTTTTGCGTGCTTTAACTCGTTTTATAGAAAATGAAGCGGTTTTGCTATGTTTTCTTACTATTTGCAGCAAAGGAACTAGAATACGAGTTTTCGAGGAACCGATGATAGCAATTTCACGGTTTGACTACGATTCCGCTACATCCTTCTTCGAATGGACTCATCTTGGACTTTGACTTTGTTTCTCAAAGGAAAACATCAACCCAAGTTATAGGAAGACTAGCCCAAGCCCAATTACGTGTTACATTGACCAAGACCAAGGCATAGGATTCCGTGCCCAAAGACGAAATTGGAAGAGACGAAAAATCTATCAGGGTTACATACCCGATCGGATTACCACATACCCGATCGGGTATGTTTGCTGATGAGCGTCTCTTGGCTCTTCTTCTACCAAGCTTTAATGGAGTACTTTATGGCTTTGTCTAGGGTATGAATTTGGACGCGGATGTGCAGCTATGCAGCCCTATAAAAGCCAAGGATTAGCACACAAATAAGGATGAATCAAAACACAACACAATTAGCATACACATTATATATTTCTTTCATACAAGTTTTAGTTCATAGTTTCTAGTTTATGCAATCTTAGACTGTTTTTATAGTGATCTTCGAGTACTTTTCTAGCGTTTCAATAAGCATTTGTTATTACATTGGGTTGGATATTTGTTCTTTATTTTCTTTCTTACATAATTTGCATTCCAAATTCGGTAATTTTCTATCCTTGATTTACTTATGCAATTTCCTACATCATGAACTATAATCTCATTAGTCTTGTTTTTATATTGTTGTTGGTAGGAAGTCCATGTAAAAGTAATCTAGTTAAAACCAAATTATCGTTTAGTATGTCATCCTTCATTTTGCCTAATCATATAATCATAAAATTCATCATTAGAATCATTACTAATATAATCACCTTAATCATTTTAGCACTTTTATTTCATAGTTTAATTTTCTACATCTTTTTCCTCTTAATTTACTTAATCACATAAATTAGATATAACATTGTAAGATTATTATCATGTAAATACAATAAATAGAATTGTAATATTGAAATGATTTACTAGTTATAATGAATTAAAAGAAGAGTCGATACCAATAGAACGACCTAGTTTGTTTCTTCCTTTGGTTGTGTCAAATTCTATAACTTTGTTTAGTGGTCATAAACAATTGTTTGTACTAGTCAATTTCCGTCTTAGAAACGAGAGTTGGGATTGGAATTAGGACTACCAATAGGGGTTTAGTGACCTAACCAGGCTGAGAGGACGTTAGGACCCATTAAAAAGTCGGTACGAATCCGAGAGGAATATACCGCTACAAGGCTTAGACAATCGTAGTAATTCTAATGTTGGTATTAATAAAGCTTTTAAATCATTTGACATGAATTTCTCTTTCTGAGTATCAATTTGATTAGATAGTTTATTTTACTGTTTTAGATAGTTTATTTTATCGTTTTAGTTAGTTTATTTTACCGTCATTTCATTACCGTCCTTAGATAGTTTCCTTTATTGTCATTTGCTAGTGTATTAGTTTAGTTAGATAGCTTTTCAATATTGTCATTTTAATTATCGTTCTTAGTTAGATTTAATTATCGTTACCTTTCTTTCCGTCAATTAGATTAGATTTATTTTTATTGCAATTCCATACTCGCCATTTAAATATCGTCATTACATACTTGTCATTTCATTTCATGTTAGTAGTTTAGACAATCACCCCAAATGAATCGAACTTAAATGAAAATCACTCCATAGCAATTCATAGTTAACACGTACTCCCTGAGGATCGATCCCTACTTCCCTAATTACATTCCTTATGTTGTTACCCTATGTGTGGGTAATTATTTTTGTATCGGTACCGCGACACAACCGATCAAATTTTGGCGCCGTTGCCGGGGAGCACGGTTTTGTTTATCTATGTATTGCTGATTTTTGTTTAAAATTCTACCTTTTTTAGGTGCAACCATACCTTAAAATCATTACTAACTTTCCTTTTTGTGTTTTTCTTGTAGGTTGACAAAAATGGTGCGGACAAAAGAAGATCCTAAGTTCCGAGTTTTTGAGCTTGCTAATGGGATCCTAAGGGTCCATATCACTTTAATTTCTCTCATAGAAGGAAACCAATTTAGTGATGAGCCAAATGAAAACCCATCACACCATATCCAAACCTTTTGTGAGTTGTGCCAAACTTTTATGAGGGAGGGGATCACCCAAAACCAAATCAGAGAAACTCTCTTTCCTTTATCATTAAAGAGAGAAGCCAAATGGTGGTTCACCCATCGTTTAAAGGATGCCACAAAACCAATGGAGTGGGAAGAGATCATTATAGCTTTCCATCGTAGGTTTAAAACTCAATCCACCACGTCAACCCTATCAAGTAATTCAAAAAAAGAAAATGGGGAAGGTTCCCAAAGTAATAGGGGAGAGCGAAAGAAAAGCCGAGTGGAAACCTCATGTGATGTTGACACTACCATTTCTTTAGCATGTCCCGTTCCATCAAATGAAACCACCCCAAAAAGTACTTTATATCGTCCGAAAGCTTTAAAACCATTTACCTCACTAACAACACCTTGTGAACTTTATGGAGGAATAGGGCATGTACCTCAAAGATGTGGGAATAGACTCACACCATTAAACCCCTTTCACCCACAATTTTGCCAATCTCAACTCACTAATACACCTCCTACCATTCCACACTCATCCTTTCAAAATGATCAAGTGATAGCAAAAGTAGATGTCAAGTTAAGGGAAGTAATCCAAGCCCAACATAACGTGTACTCATACTTCTTTTCTACAATAGGCTCACTCAAATCAACCATTTTGTCTCTCCAAAAGAGAGTAGAAGAGTTGACCCCATCGAGTTCTAGCCAAACCACCCAAGAGAGTGAAGAACCGTTAATAGTCACAATTGATATGATTAGTGACCAACCTTTTGATAGTCTTCTTGGTAATGGAAAGAGTAAGGAGCCCATCTTTAGGTTACCCCACGAACTTTGCAATAATCCTACACTAGCCAAACCAACTCAAGCCCCTACACAAGAGGAGACATCCCGTCTCGAATCTTTGGTCATGACATTGATAAAAGCTCAAGGGAAATTAGAAGAAAGAATTATTGAAACAACAAAGGCAAATGACAAAGCTTTCTCAAGGTTGGAGGCAAGGATACGCAAGACATCTCGAAAAGAAGAAGCAACCCAAGATTCTCCTAAGGAACCTCCCCTTGAAGAAGGGAAGGTTATCATTCCTTCAAAACTTAAAGATCCAGGTTGTTTTAATATTTCTTTCACAATGAGTCTTCATAAGGTTAGCAATGCACTATGCCCTTTTTTTCTTCTATCACGATCATTGCCCAATACAAATGAAGATTACAAATACTAGCCTTCAACTAGCCGATGGATCTATGCCTACTCCAGCAGGAATTGTGGAAGATGTTCCCATTCGGATTGGATACTTCCTTGTTCCCGTTGATTTTTATGTAATATTTTCAAAGAAAGAGAGGGACGACTATATTATATTAGGAAGACATTTCCTAAATACAGTTGGGGCTTGTATAGATGTGCAAGGAGAGAAGATTACTTTTGAAATGGATGGATCAAGTGCCACTTTCGATAGAAAGGGGAATGTATTGAGTGTACGAGATGGTGACCTCGAAGCATTCAAAGCTTCGGAAGTTTATTTGGATGAGATTGCCATGGATGTTGGCAAGGGTAAATGAAAAAATTCAAGGACGAAATCAAGCTGCAAAAGAGCTCATATCCCTTCACAAGGCTTAAGGAGGGATTCAAAGTCTAGCATGACTTAAAAAATGCGCTTGTCGGGAGGCAACCCGTCTTTCTCTTTACTTTCTTTTATGCATTCTTTATTCCACTGATTAGACAATGTTGATAATTTTGTTTTGAACTGCTTGGACACTCTTTTTGAAAATTTGAGTTGTAATAGTTAGGAGACAATTTTTGTTTTACTTGTTATTTTCATTTTTAGAAATGCATGCTTAGTCGATAGTTTTTCGTACTTGGAACTGGAGGACATATTGAGATGAAAAGGAGCTACCCTTGGCCCATGTTGCCAAGTCCATTAAGGTTAGTAAGTATGTTCAAGGCCAAAGCCAAAAGGTAAGAGCAAGTACCAAAGAAAAAAGAAATAGAATCCGGACCAGCAGACTTCCCCGATTGGATTGTTGTATACCCGATCGGGTAAGTTGTCTGATTTGAGTTTTCTTCTATTTTCTTTTATAAAACCAACTTGCTTACCTTTGCTTGCTGCCATATACCCGTGTTCTTCAACTTCAAGTTCAAAATCTCTCAAAAACCTTCATTTCTTAGTCTTTTCTTGCAAAATTTGTCACAATAGTTTATCCAAGGCAACATCTAAGCATTACCAAGTAAGTTAATTCTACTTTAGTTACTTCAATCTCTCTATTTTTCAGAAATCCAACATGAACAAACCCTAACCCAAATTTGGGGGTTATTGATTTTACTTGAAAAACTTGTTTAAATTGGATTTCTAAATGCTTCTTACATGATATAGAGTGAATGTTAGTGATTAATTTAAAAGCTTACTATGATTTGAATGCTCATATGCCAATTAGGATACTCATCTTTACTTTATGCTAAACACCCATGCTTAATGGTAGTATAATGCTTGAATTCATGCTTTAGAATTTGAACTTATGCTCTTATTATGTTAATTTAGCATTAGTACCTTTGAGTAGTGCCCAAATCTCAAGATTCGAGTGTTATGCTTAAATAACATCGATTTGTGCTCAAATTCTTAGTGAAATATTGTTATGCTTAAATAACATCGATTTGTGCTCAAAAGTAGCATGATAATGTTTCACTTATGTTGTTATACTTGAATTTGTGCTTGAAAGCCTAGTATTATAACACTTATGCTATCAATTTGTGTTTATAATGAAGTGTTCTAATACTAGTTTCTCTTAGCAAATGGCACCTACAATAAGGAGATCAAAGAGGGCAAGAACCTCCAACCAAGGAGAAAGTAGTAGAGCCCATGAAGAGGACATAGAAATGTTAGAAGCCGATGATCAAACCGGGAGTCAAGAAGGACAAGATGCTATGCATGATCCTGACTTTCCGGATGTAGAGTTTAGTTCAAACAAGCAATGGCAAAAATGGTGTATTATTAAAAGCAAAGGTATGAGAGCTACAAAATTCCTTGATGTTTATTCTTTAAGACACATGAAGCTTTATGAGCATGTCAAGGTGTTATTTAGGGGTCTAGGAATGAATGCTAGTATGAACTTTAGTTATAAGACCTACACTCAATTAACCCTTGAATTCTTGAGCTCATTTGAGTTCTCAGAGCGCGGGGAAGGAACTAGGGCCTCAACTAACCCTAGGCACACTTGATAAATCCACGGGCCTGATTTTCCACAATAAGTCTGAGTTTGGTACTTCTACTTAATAGGTACTTTCCCCCCAGGACCGAGCCCGATCGATCGCTGCCCTATACTAGAGACCTAACTTTGGTTCCCTTGACTCGTGCTCAAAACACTTTATTAGTTACAAAAAAACAGAAAAAATGCAATGGGCATAGGTCTAGGAATAGAGGCTCCATCCCTCAAGTTCGGTTTCGATTATTCAATGATGACTATAGTATGGACTTAGGGACCTTTGCCAGCCAATTCGGTCTCACCTTTGAGGATACATTTACCTCACCTCCCGAAAGCTTTGATATTAGGCAGGTTTGGAGCGCCATCTCTACTTACCCTGTCTCTCGTTGGGACCATGTCCCACACCAACACATCCATTATTCCGCCATTTGAATCTGGCAAAGATTCATGGGATGGAACTTCTTGGGCCGTGCTGAGCCTCATTTGGTGAGACGGGTAGAGTTAGAAATTTTAGGGAGGATTCTTGAATGTGAATAGTGAAGAACCATGGTCGATTAGTATTCCCTACTATTTTGCTGTTCAGTTGACTAAAGCTACTAATCCTAAGAACACTGTCATTGTTTTTGGAGGTCTTATCACTCACCTTGCTATGCGAGTTTGTGGTTTTAACCAAGCCACCATTGACCTCCAGGCATTGACTACACCTCCCACCGAGATGGGAAATGGGTTGGATTATGATTATTTTGTTCAGCTTAATTGGTTTCGTGTCTCTCACCCCCATATGATCTGGAGGACAGCTGGCCGTGATTCGGTCAAGTTGATCGCTGAGGTGAACCAGATTCCTTTACTTAGGGAGCGTCCTCAACTTCAGGAGGGTGAGGCTATCTTACCCCGTCCCACTTATTTTCTTCCTGTTGGGGATATTACCCCCAATGACCCCCCTGTTCAGATTAGATCCCACCGCCCTGAGGTAGGATCGACCTCTCAGTCGACCCATGCTACGGGCGACGTGACTGCCATGTTTGAAGCCTTAACCATGTCCATTAATAGAATCCAGTCCGATCAGCAGCTCGCTTTGCACCCCATTTATGATCACTTTGCTAGGCAAGGTGTGATTAGACCTGAGGGCCCCCACCCGTCTTTCTATACTTGGCCCGAAGGGGGGTATAGTACTGCTTATGATGCAGGTGTGCAGCAGACCGGACCTGATTTCTGTGGTACTGACTATGGCGTCGAGAGTTCTGGAGGGTATAGAGGTGATTTTTGTGGTCACCAAACAGATGAGTACCAGTCCTTAGGAGCCAGCAACCCTAACGGGATCATTGCTTCTAGAGGTAGTTATTATTCTGCAGATGATACCTACTATACAGATGCTTCTGGATCCGCATCCGAGCCGCCTCCTTCAGAGAGGAGAGGCCGTAGCTGGTGGCCTTTGAGATGAGATGATAAGCTCCCCTTGTTTATACTAGCTTGGGGGAGGCTAGACATTTTGTAAGCTTTTCTTTCTTTCTTTTATTTTTAGCATTTTTAGTTTTCTTTTTAGCCCCTTTTCCCATTAGAATTTCATCTTGTTTCTCTGTTCTATGTGTTACCAACCGATTTTTGGTTTGCTTCTATCATAATTGCATGCACATTGAGGACAATGTGAAGTTTTAGCTTGGGGGAGGATTTGCATTTAGGACTTACGGCATTTAGGATTGCACTTAGATTTTTACTTTTCTCATTAGTTTATTTTCTTCTAATTTTCTTAGTTTATTTTTAGTTTTTATTGAAAAAAAATCGAAAAGACAAAAAGAAAATATCATTTCCATCTTACATTTCTCAATTTATAGTTTTTATAAGCTGATGTTTCATTATGTTATGAGAAATTGTGCATTCATGGGGATGTCTTGTACACAGTAGGTAGAAAGTTGCATTTGGACTTAATTAAGCTTGATCTTGACTTTGGCAAGCTACTCATATTGTAAGGTAGAGCCTCCAGTGGTCGGTACATCTGAACCCGATCCCAGTTTAGGAGTGAGTAGTTTCTCCTTATAGTCTGTGTCACATCAAAACGCATAAGTACGGTTTTTATTCCATTTTCTATAAGTATTACTATCATGATCTACATTTTGAAGCCATTCAATCTTGTTCACATTTCGCATTGCCCAAAACACCCTTCTTCCTAGCTACATTATATTATTGCCTACCCTTGTTGAGCTAGTAACTGACTTTATGTGTAGGGGTGTTCTGTGCTTTTGCGATGTCCTGATAATGTCACCATTTAGTGTGAACTTGCTGTCTCGGGATTGCTGATTCCCATGTTTTTCAGTGAAAGGAAGTTTGAAAAAAAAATGAAAAATGAAGGAAAAAAGCTTAAAAGAAAAGAAAAAAAGAAAAGAAAAAGAAGAGAAAAACGCTTCCATGAATGAAAAAAGAAAGAAAAATTATGGGAAGTCGTAACTTGATTTGTCATGATTAATAAGCCAATATGCTACTTTTGGCTTTGACTATTGTTTATGGAAATTGGTATGAATTGGATTGATTATTCACTACACATTTGGTTATTACTAGCTTGACTTAAGCCCCACATGACCAAAATCGTTTGTCCACTTTCTTACCCAAATTTCCCAAGCCTCTTCTTTATTTCTCTAATGCTTCTTACATTACATTTTGATCATGATTAGTCTTACTTAGTGAACTTGGATTGTCTACCACACTAGACTGCAGGCACATTCTTATAAGTTGTAGATAGGAGAGTGTCCCTTCAAATTTGAACCAATATTTCCTATTTCACAAAAATTTGAGTGAAGAGTGTATCGTAAGAGTCCATAGTCAATAAGATCATGCAAAAGCCGAAAAAGTCCAAAGAATATTTTCTATGCTGCGCCGTTATGTAAATCTCAACCATGGTTTCGCATTTTCCTTTGCCCTTGTTGTTTCGGGTTTATGATACATCTACTTGTTAAGAGCTTATTTTTGGAATTTGTATGATAGATTGATCATTGTTTGCTACCCTTGTCCTGGTTATGATTGTTATGTTTGCTTGAGGACAAGTAAGGGTTTAGCTTGTGGGAGTTTTATAAGTGACATTTTGTACTAATTTATCCCCCGTTTTAGCTCAATTTCTATACGATTTATGCACTTTGTTAAGTGATTAACGAGCTAATATTGTTATTCTAGTTGTTTTGCGTGCTTTGACTCGTTTTATAGGAAATGAAGCGGTTTTGCTATGTTTTCTTACTATTTGCAGCAAAGGAACTAGAATACGAGTTTTCGAGGAATTGATGATAGCAATTTCACGGTTTGACTACGATTCCGCTACATCCTTCTTCGAATGGACTCATCTTGGACTTTGACTTTGTTTCTCAAAGGAAAACATCAACCCAAGTTAAAGGAAGACTAGCCCAAGCCCAATTACGTGTTACATTGACCAAGACCAAGGCATAGGATTCCGTGCCCAAAGACGAAATTGGAAGAGACAAAAAATTCATCAGGGTTACATACCCGATCGGATTACCACATACCCGATCGGGTATGTTTGCTGATGAGCGTCTCTTGGCTCTTCTTCTACCAAGCTTTAATGGAGTACTTTATGGCTTTGTCTAGGGTATGAATTTGGACGCGGATGTGCAGCTATGCAGCCCTATAAAAGCCAAGGATTAGCACAAAAATAAGGATGAATCAAAACACAACACAATTAGCATACACATTATATATTTCTTTTATACAAGTTTTAGTTCATAATTTCTAGTTTATGCAATCTTAGACTGTTTTTATAGTGATCTCCGAGTACTTTTCTAGCGTTTCAATAAGCATTTGTAATTACATTGAGTTGGATATTTGTTCTTTATTTTCTTTCTTACATAATTTGCATTCCAAACTCGGTAATTTTCTATCCTTGATTTACTTATGCAATTTCCTACATCATGAACTATAATCTCATTAGTCTTTTTTTTATATTGTTGTTGGTAGGAAGTCCATGTAAAAGTAATCTAGTTAAAACCAAATTATCGTTTAGTATGCCATCCTTCATTTTGCCTAATCATATAATCATAAAATTCATCATTAAAATCATTACTAATATAATCACCTTAATCATTTTAGCACTTTTATTTCATAGTTTAATTTCCTACATCTTTTTCCTCTTAATTTACTTAATCACAGAAATTAGATATAACATTGTAAGATTATTATCATGTAAATACAATAAATAGAATTGTAATATTGAAATGATTTACTAGTTAAAATGAATTAAAAGAAGAGTCGATACCAATAGAACCACCTAGTTTGTTTCTTCCTTTGGTTGTGTCAAATTCTATAACTTTGTTTAGTGGCCATAAACAATTGTTTGTATTAGTCAATTTCCCTCTTAGAAACGAGAGTTGGGATGGGAATTAGGACTACCAATAGGGGTTTAGTGACCTAACTAGGCTGAGAGGACGTTAGGACCCATTAAAAAGTCGGTACGAATCCGAGAGGAATATACCGCTACAAGACTTAGACAATCGTAGTAATTCTAATGTTGGTATCAATAAAGCTTTTAAATCATTTGACATGAATTTCTCTTTCTGAGTATCAATTTGATTAGATAGTTTATTTTACTGTTTTAGATAGTTTATTTTATCGTTTTAGTTAGTTTATTTTACCGTCATTTCATTACCGTCCTTAGATAGTTTCCTTTATTGTCATTTGCTAGTGTATTAGTTTAGTTAGATAGCTTTTCAATATTGTCATTTTAATTATCGTTTTTAGTTAGATTTAATTATCGTTACCTTTCTTTCCGTCAATTAGATTAGATTTATTTTTATTGCAATTCCATACTCGTCATTTAAATATCGTCATTACATACTTGTCATTTCATTTCATGTTAGTAGTTTAGACAACCACCCCAAATGAATCGAACTTAAATGAAAATCACTCCATAGCAATTCATAGTTAACACGTACTCCCTGAGGATCGATCCCTACTTCCCTAATTACAGTCCTTATATTGTTAGCCTAAGTGTGGGTAATTATTTTTGTATCGGGACCGCGACACAACCGATCACAAACCCAAATCATTTAAGTTGTTTACTTTGCCTCATTTACCATAGTTTACACTGTTGTGGTATGGAATTAATTAAACCAAATAGCAATAGAGTCGTTGATAGCATCGTTAAAGGAACCAACATTATAAAATCTCATTCAAGATTTTCTAGCCGTCTTAAGTTTAAGACGGATGTGGTTAGTAACAACAAATAGGTTGTAAGTTTATGAAGGATTAAGTAAGACTAACTAAACCAGACAACCAACATAACTGAGCAAAGATTTATTCTAACCAAAGCAAAAAAAATTTAAAAAAGGGTACCTTTGAGGCATTGACCATAAGAATTAAAGCCCGAAGAAGAAAAGAAGTGACCAATGTTTAGAGCATAATATTTGAAGTTAAGAGTATAGGAGGGTGTTTTGTTTTGAAAATAACATAAAGTGGAAAGTTGCAGTAGCATTTAGGAGCATGTGACGGAGAGTAGAAGAGCGGTGTTCAAGGATACTTTAGGATGGATTTTATAGGTTAGATTCGTGAACTTAACCACCCAAAAGTCGCAAAATTATAATAGGGTGAAACATTCAGATTAGCTTTAATTGCCACATTGAAGAGTGTTATGAAGGTGGTTTAAAAGAAGGGCGGTTGAGCAAAGGTGGTTTAAAAGAAGGGTGAAGCTTTAATTGCCACATTTAAAAGTGGAATTATGCATGCGTAATAACCAATGAGATAGTCATAGTGAAAACGTAAGCTTGCTAATGTGGCTCAATGAGGATGATGGATGATCATAAGCCACGTGTCACTCAAATATCACTCAAACTTACCTTTTTATATTGTATAGATAGATTGGCATTTTTTTAACTCGGTACAAAATTTATACCCGCGGATAGGCTGGGGCTAAACTCGAACCCATCGGGTTTGGGTTTGGGTTTGGGTTTGGGTTTACCCTATATTGGACCTTTACAGGCCTGGGTTTGGTAATGGTCCAATGTAAGTATCACGGGTCAGGGTCCTAATGTACCCGATCCAGACCCGACCCATTGTCATCCCTAGGTATATCCGTCATAATAATATATAGGACAATTATTTTGCTAGTCCATAGGAATTGTTTTTTGTCTTACTCATGTTATTTGACCTATCTATGCACATCTTAAATGAAAATTTGTGTTTTAAAGTATTATAGGCCCAAAATTTATTAAGACCCAGAGATGTAACAAATCCGATTTGTCAAAATGGAATTAATTTTGAATGGGGAGTACTTTTCCGGTTTTCCGTCCAAACAAAACCCTACGCCCCACCCACAATTGTGCTCACATTCAGTTTGTCACTCATCCTTTCTAAAAAGTTTCCACTCATCTCCCTCATATTAACTTATCACCCTCACAATAATCAACAACTATAATCCATAATTTTCCTGTCGATTTTGTGTTTTGATCAACATGCAGTTGATTATTGCAAGAGCATGATGATCTAGATTATGTATGTATTCTTTGAATTATAATTTTTTTGTCTTTTATCTCCACCACTATACTATATGGACATTATGGTATTTTTTTCATTTACTTCGTAATTAAAGTGTTTTTTTTGTTAATTCACTGAACAAAAACCGAGTACATATAAATTCCAAAACAAAATCTCATCATTTTTCATAATTGAATATAGTCACTTATAAGGACTATATTTGAATAAATAAAAATAATTGGATTTATTTTAAATATGCAATCAATGGTAGTGAGTAATTAAATAAGACCAAAAGAACGTGGTGCCCCTACACAAAAGAAAACAAAAATCCAATTCCTGAAAAAGGGAACTTATTTTTTTTTGGTTTAAATGAGCGTACAATGTCGCGGGTGAGAATCGAACCCCCAACTTCAAGGCTGGAGTAAGAGTGCTCTTACCAATTGAGCTACCTCTTGTTCTCTGAAAAAGGGTAACTTATAAGAAGTCTTTAAAACACTTCGCTTTTATCTATAGTAATTGGAACAATGAACAACTACTAAAAGTGTGACACCCTCAAATTTGCGGAAAGAAAAAAAAAATAATTTAAATAAATAAAAGATGAGAATACGTTTCTAATAGGTTCACTTTAGTGAAAATCGGTATATTTTAAAAACCGGAACCTACTATTAAAAATATTCATCATAAGGAGGTGTCATAAATAAAAAGGTTCATAACAAAAAAAAGAAATAATATTATACATAAAAAGTATCTGAAACGGGAGACATGTTTCCCGTATAAATACGAAATAAAAGAGTGTATAATAATATACAATCTTAAAGAACCGAATATAGGTCCAAGGTAAATACTTCGCTCGCTAGCTCGTCAATGTACCCAATGTATGCATCACAAACCTGCCAACCGCATTAAATATAAACACGGAAGCCACAGTCAGTGGGGAGTAACTCCGAGTTCTCCCAGCCACGAAATGTCGAGTTTAATTAAACATGAATAACATAAAAGCAATGTATATGGAAAATACAAAACCTTAACAAATAGGATATGCTTTTCATGTTATGAATAAATAACTAACATATAACCTAGCATATGAAAGCTATCATGTGAAACTGTTATTAATCTATAACACGAGGTAGGGAAGCTGGTATGCTAGCTCAGAGGTTAC